>CAVMKG010000190.1:12500-18756 GCA_963682025.1 Cordilura impudica | reverse complement strand
ATTAAAAATTAAAAATTAAAAATTAAAAATTAAAAATTAAAAATTAAAAATTAAAAATTAAAAATTAAAAATTAAAAATTAAAAATTAAAAATTAAAAATTAAAAATTAAAAATTAAAAATTAAAAATTAAAAATTAAAAATTAAAAATTAAAAATTAAAAATTAAAAATTAAAAATTAAAAATTAAAAATTAAAAATTAAAAATTAAAAATTAAAAATTAAAAATTAAAAATTAAAACTTAAAAATTAAAAATTAAAAATTAAAAATTATTTATTAAAAATTAAAAATTAAGAATTAAAAATTAAAAATTAAAAATTAAAAATTAAAAATTAAAAATTAAAAATTAAAAATTAAAAATTAAAAATTAAAAATTAAAAATTAAAAATTAAAAATTAAAAATTAAAAATTAAAAATTAAAAATTAAAAATTAAAAACAAAAATTAAAAACTAAAAATTAAAAATTAAAGATTAAAGATTAAAAATAAAAAATAAAAAATTAAAAATTTAAAATTAAAAATTAAAAATTAAAAATTAAAAATTAAAAATTAAAAATTAAAAATTAAAAATTAAAAATCAAAAATTAAAAATTAAAATTTAAAAATTAAAAATAAAAAATTAAAAATTTAAAATTAAAAATTAAAAATAAAAAATTAAAAATTAAAAATTAAAAATTAAAAATTAAAAATTAAAAATTAAAAATTAAAAATTAAAAATTAAAAATTAAAAATTAAACATTAAAAATTAAAAATTAAAAATTAAAAATTAAAAATTAAAAATTAAAAATTAAAAATTAAAAATTAAAAATTAAAAATTAAAAATTAAAAATTAAAAATTAAAAATTAAAAATTAAAAATTAAAAATTAAAAATTAAAAATTAAAAATTAAAAATTAAAAATTAAAAATTAAAAATTAAAAATTAAAAATTAAAAATTAAAATTTAAAAATTAAAAATTAAAAATTAAAATTAAAAATTAAAAATTAAAAATTAAAAATTTAAAATTAAAAATTAAGAATTAAAAATTAAAAATTAAAAATTAAAAATTAAAAATTAAAAATTAAAAATTAAAAATTAAAAATTAAAAATTAAAAATTAAAAATTAAAAATTAAAAATTAAAAATTAAAAATTAAAAATTAAAAATTAAAAATTAAAAATTAAAAATTAAAAATATAAAATTAAAAATTAAAAATTAAAAATTAAAAATTAAAAATTAAAAATTAAAAATTATAAATTAAAAATTAAAAATTAAAAATTAAAAATTAAAAATTAAAAATTAAAAATTAAAAACTAAAAATTAAAAATTAAAAATTAAAAATAAAAAATTAAAAATTAAAAATTAAAAATTAAAAATTAAAAATTAAAAATTAAAAATTAAAAATTAAAAATTAAAAATTAAAAATTAAAAATTAAAAATTGAAAATTAAAAATTAAAAATTAAAAATTAAAAATTAAAAATTAAAAATTAAAAATTAAAAATTAAAAATTAAAAATTAAAAATTAAAAATTAAAAATTAAAAGATAAAAATTAAAAATTAAAAATTAAAAAAAAGATAAAAATTAAAAATTAAATATTAAAAATTATAAATTAAAAATTAAAAATTATAAATTAAAAATTAAAAATTATAAATTAAAAATTAAAAATTAAAAATTAAGAATTAAAAATTAAAAATTAAAAATTAAAAATTAAAAATTAAAAATTAAAAATTAAAAATTAAAAACTAAAAATTAATAATTAAAAATTAAAAATTAAAAATTAAAAATTAAAAATTAAAAATTAAAAATTAAAAAAAAAGATAAAAATTAAAAATTAAAAATTACAAATTACAAATTAAAAATTAAAAATTATAAATTAAAAATTAAAAATTAAAAAATAAAAAATAAAAATTAAAAATTAAAAACTAAAAATTAAAAATTAAAAATTAAAAATTAAAATTTAAAAATTAAAAATTAAAAATTAAAAATTATTTATTAAAAATTAAAAATTAAAAATTAAAAATTAAAAATTAAAAATTAAAAATTAAAAATTTAAAATTAAAAATTAAAATTAAAAATTAAAAATTAAAAATTAAAAATTAAAAATTAAAAATTAAAAATTAAAAATTAAAAATTAAAAATTAAAAATTAAAAATTAAAAATTAAAAATTAAAAATTAAAAATTAAAAATTAAAAATTAAAAATTAAAAATTAAAATTAAAAATGAAAAATTAAAAATTAAAAACTAAAAATTAAAAATTAAACATTAAAAATTAAAAATTAAAAATTAAAAATTTAAAATTAAAAATTAAAAATTAAAAATTAAAAATTCAAAATTCAAAATTCAAAATTAAAAATTAAAAATTAAAAATTAAAAATTAAAAATTAAAAATTAAAAATTAAAAATTAAAAATTAAAAATTAAAAATTAAAAATTAAGAATTAAAAATTAAAAATTAAAAATTAAAAATTAAAAATTAAAAATTAAAAATTAAAAATTAAAAATTAAAAATTAAAAATTAAAAATTAAAAATTAAAATTTAAAAATTAAAAATTAAAAATTAAAAATTACAAATTTAAAAATTAAAAATTAAAAATTAAAAATTAAAAGTTAAAAATTAAAAATTAAAAATTAAAAATTAAAAATTAAAAATTAAAAATTAAAAATTAAAAATTAAAAATTAAAAATTTAAAATTAGAAATTAAAATTAGAAATTAAAAATTAAAAATTAAAAATTAAAAATTAAAAATTTAAAATTTAAAATTAAAAATTAAAAATTAAAAATTAAAAATTAAAAATTAAAAATTAAAAATTAAAAATTAAAAATTAAAAATTAAAAATTAAAAATTAAAAATTAAAAATTAAAAATTAAAAATTAAAAATTAAAAATTAAAAATAAAAAATTAAAAAATTAAATTGAAAATTTAGGTTAAAAATTAAAAATTAAAAATTAAAAATTAAAAATTAAAAATTAAAAATTAAAAATTAAAAATTAAAAATTAAAAATTAAATATTAAAAATTAAAAATTAAAAATTAAAAATTAAAAATTAAAAATTAAAAATTAAAAATTAAAAATTAAAAATTAAAAATTAAAAATTAAAAATTAAAATTAAAATTAAAAATTAAAAATTAAAAATTAAAAATTAAAAATTAAAAATTAAAAATTAAAAATTAAAAATTAAAAATTAAAAATTAAAAATTAAAAATTAAAAATTAAAAATTAAAAATTGAAAATTAAAAATTAAAAATTAAAAATTAAAATTAAAAATTAAAAATTAAAAATTAAAAATTAAAAATTAAAAATTAAAAATTAAAAATTAAAAATTAAAAATTAAAAATTAAAAATTAAAAATTAAAAATTAAAAATTAAAAATTAAAAATTAAAAATTAAAAATTAAAAATTAAAAATTAAAAATTAAAAATTAAAAATTAAAAATTAAAAATTAAAAATTAAAAATTAAAAATTAAAAATTAAAAATTAAAAATTAAAAATTAAAAATTAAAAATTAAAAATTAAAAATTAAAAATTAAAAATTAAAAATTAAAAATTAAAAATTAAAAATTAAAAATTAAAAATTAAAAATTAAAAATTAAAAATTAAAAATTAAAAATTAAAAATTAAAAATTAAAAATTAAAAATTAAAAATTAAAAATTAAAAATTAAAAATTAAAAATTAAAAATTAAAAATTAAAAATTAAAAATTAAAAATTAAAAATTAAAAATTAAAAATTAAAAATTAAAAATTAAAAATTAAAAATTAAAAATTAAAAATTAAAAATTAAAAATTAAAAATTAAAAATTAAAAATTAAAAATTAAAAATTAAAAATTAAAAATTAAAAATTAAAAATTAAAAATTAAAAATTAAAAATTAAAAATTAAAAATTAAAAATTAAAAATTAAAAATTAAAAATTAAAAATTAAAAATTAAAAATTAAAAATTAAAAATTAAAAATTAAAAATTAAAAATTAAAAATTAAAAATTAAAAATTAAAAATTAAAAATTAAAAATTAAAAATTAAAAATTAAAAATTAAAAATTAAAAATTAAAAATTAAAAATTAAAAATTAAAAATTAAAAATTAAAAATTAAAAATTAAAAATTAAAAATTAAAAATTAAAAATTAAAAATTAAAAATTAAAAATTAAAAATTAAAAATTAAAAATTAAAAATTAAAAATTAAAAATTAAAAATTAAAAATTAAAAATTAAAAATTAAAAATTAAAAATTAAAAATTAAAAATTAAAAATTAAAAATTAAAAATTAAAAATTAAAAATTAAAAATTAAAAATTAAAAATTAAAAATTAAAAATTAAAAATTAAAAATTAAAAATTAAAAATTAAAAATTAAAAATTAAAAATTAAAAATTAAAAATTAAAAATTAAAAATTAAAAATTAAAAATTAAAAATTAAAAATTAAAAATTAAAAATTAAAAATTAAAAATTAAAAATTAAAAATTAAAAATTAAAAATTAAAAATTAAAAATTAAAAATTAAAAATTAAAAATTAAAAATTAAAAATTAAAAATTAAAAATTAAAAATTAAAAATTAAAAATTAAAAATTAAAAATTAAAAATTAAAAATTAAAAATTAAAAATTAAAAATTAAAAATTAAAAATTAAAAATTAAAAATTAAAAATTAAAAATTAAAAATTAAAAATTAAAAATTAAAAATTAAAAATTAAAAATTAAAAATTAAAAATTAAAAATTAAAAATTAAAAATTAAAAATTAAAAATTAAAAATTAAAAATTAAAAATTAAAAATTAAAAATTAAAAATTAAAAATTAAAAATTAAAAATTAAAAATTAAAAATTAAAAATTAAAAATTAAAAATTAAAAATTAAAAATTAAAAATTAAAAATTAAAAATTAAAAATTAAAAATTAAAAATTAAAAATTAAAAATTAAAAATTAAAAATTAAAAATTAAAAATTAAAAATTAAAAATTAAAAATTAAAAATTAAAAATTAAAAATTAAAAATTAAAAATTAAAAATTAAAATTAAAAATTAAAAATTAAAAATTAAAAATTAAAAATTAAAAATTAAAAATTAAAAATTAAAAATTAAAAATTAAAAATTAAAAATTAAAAATTAAAAATTAAAAATTAAAAATTAAAAATTAAAAATTAAAAATTAAAAATTAAAAATTAAAAATTAAAAATTAAAAATTAAAAATTAAAAATTAAAAATTAAAAATTAAAAATTAAAAATTGAAAAATTAAAAATTAAAATTTAAAAATTAAAAACTAAAAATTAAAAATTAAAAATTAAAATTAAAAATTAAAAATTAAAAATTAAAAATTAAAAACTAAAAATTAAAAATTAAAAATTAAAAATTAAAAATTAAAAATTAAAAATTTAAAATTAAAAATTAAAAATTAAAAATTAAAAATTAAAAATTAAAAATTAAAAATTAAAAATTAAAAATTAAAAATTAAAAATTAAAAATTAAAAATTAAAAATTAAAAATTAAAAATTAAAAATTAAAAATTAAAAATTAAAAATTAAAAATTAAAAATTAAAAATTAAAAATTAAAAATTAAAAATTAAAAATTAAAAATTAAAAATTAAAAATTAAAAATTAAAAATTAAAAATTAAAAATTAAAAATTAAAAATTAAAAATTAAAAATTAAAATTAAAATTAAAAATTAAAAATTAAAAATTAAAAATTAAAAATTAAAAATTAAAAATTAAAAATTAAAAATTAAAAATTAAAAATTAAAAATTAAAAATTAAAAATTAAAAATTAAAAATTAAAAATTAAAAATTAAAAATTAAAAAATAAAAATTAAAAATTAAAAAATTAAAATTAAAAATTAAAAATTAAAAATTAAAAATTAAAAATTAAAAATTAAAAATTAAAAATTAAAAATTAAAAATTAAAAATTAAAAATTAAAAATTAAAAATTAAAAATTAAAAATTAAAAATTAAAAATTAAAAATTAAAAATTAAAAATTAAAAATTAAAAATTAAAAATTAAAAATTAAAAATTAAAAATTAAAAATTAAAAATTAAAAATTAAAAATTAAAAATTTAAAATTAAAAATTAAAAATTTAAAATTTAAAATGAAAAATTAAAAAATAAAAATTAAAAATTAAAAATTAAAAATTAAAAATTAAAAATTAAAAATTAAAAATTAAAAATTAAAAATTAAAAATTAAAAATTAAAAATTAAAAATTAAAAATTAAAATTTAAAAATTAAAAATTAAAAATTAAAAATTAAAAATTAAAAATTAAAAATTAAAAATTAAAAATTAAAAATTAAAAATTAAAAA
>CAVMKG010000189.1:7500-12500 GCA_963682025.1 Cordilura impudica | reverse complement strand
TAATAAAAAATCGTGTATATAAAATTAAAAGAAAAAGTGAAAATACATTTTTTTTTTATTAAGATTAATTGTTGCCTATAATAAAAAAGTATTTGTTCCTTAATACTTTTTTATATTATTGTGATTGATCGCGTTACAACCCTTCGTCGTAATATTTTTTTAAACAGTACCTTTGTTTTGACACTTTGTCATTACACTTCTTTTGGGTACTCTTTTTTTACAACAGTGCGTTTTGTTTACGTGGACGGACAAATTAAATTTTTTTTCGTGTTAAATTTCTTTAAAAAATTTTTGTTCGTTTAATAAATAATATACGGACTTAAAAGTGTTTAATTATTTTTTAATAATAAATTTTAAAATCGGTTCCTTTATTTATTTGCAAAGTGCCGTCGGGTTTGCGATTAGTGATCTTGTGTTTTTACATACATATATTGGTTTATTATTTTATAAAACTAACCCTTAATACAGTTGACAGCTATATATACATACGTGCATATATATTATCGAAGTGTTTTTATTTTCTTTTGTGTTTTATTCGCGTATACGATTTTTTTATATTTGAATATTTTACAAGCTGTGTTTGTTTACAACTTACACTAGCTTCATATCGACCTGCATACGTACCGTGTTGTTGTTGTTTTTTTCATTTTCAACATATTGTCACCCTACTGTCCGGTATAGTCGCGACATATTTAGCTTGTGTTTTTTTATTGAGATTTATTTTTTGTATTCTCAATTGGCATTTTTTAATAAAATTAATTTATAAATTCAAAATTTTAGTGCATTTATCGTGTTTTTTCGGAAATTTTCGTTTTTATTAATTTTTTTTTGAATAAAATTTTGACAAAATGCCTGAAACAGCCCTTGATGTTTTTATTAGAGATTCTGATGCTCTTATAAAATACGAAGCTAAATTTAACGACATTCGTGAGGAACTTCATTCGAGTTTTAATTTAGAAATACGCGGTAAGGAAATTAACTTGTTATGGGAACAAGCTAAATCTTCATACCGTACTTGTCTTAGTTATCTCGAAAATTCTGAAGACGCGGAACCCGAAGATGTTGACGCTGCTGAGTCAAAATACGAGACAACATTTAACGCGTACGTTAATTGTTTAGCAATGATCAACGAGAAATTACACAATTTCGAAACCAAGGCAAAATCGAAGGATCAGTCTTCGCCTGTAGACTTAAATTCTTCTGATAACTTCTGCCATAATTTGACTCTGCCGCCGTGCGATACAGACGTTTTCGAGGGTGACTATCTTTCTTGGCCCACTTTTAGGGATATTTTTACCGCGGTATACATAAATAATTCTCGCTTAAGCAATATTGAGCGTTTGTGCCATTTGGTTCGAAAAACGAGTGGTGAGGCGCGTGAAATTGTTTCAAAATGTCCACTTAGTAATGCTGGCTTTGATATAGCTTGGCGAAATTTGAGAGAAGCGTACGATAATCCTCGTATGTTGGTTAACAACCAACTCAAAACGCTTTTCAGTCTTCCCTTTTATGATAAGGAGACTAGTGCGAATTTAAAAGCTTTACAACGCGGTATAAACGGTTGCCTTACAGCCATGTCTACTTATGACATTTCTACTCAAAGCTGGGATCCAATATTAGTTTTTATGTGCATTCAGCGGTTACCTGTAAATACTGTTAATATTTGGGAACAGAGTGTAAAAGACAAATCGGCCTTGTCTCTCTGGAAAGATTTGGACCACTTTCTGACGGAAAGAACCCAAACTTTAGATTGTCTTCGTGACTTAAGAAGTTCAGAACCTATCAAAAAGGCTTCTGAACATAAAATAAAAGCGCATCATTCTAATGCTGCTTCTTCTTCTTCAAATGCCTCTTGCATTTTATGCAAAAATCAAGTCCACTTCTTACGATCTTGTCATCGTTTTAAAAGTTTATCGACTGCGGACAGATATTCTACCGTTAAAAAATTTCATTGCTGTGTCAATTGTCTTTCAAGGACACATGAAGCTAAAAATTGTAATAGCAGTTATAGTTGTTCCATCTGCAATAAGCGTCATCATACGATGCTGCATCGGGAGTTGCCGAAATCTGATAGTTTAGTTAGGGAAACTCATAATTCTAATTCGGGTGCGAGTCCGGTTATAGCCTCTCGACTTACCAACTCCATACCCATGAATTCTTTCCCCTCTTCGTCAAATAGCAACAATGCCACAGCTCCTTTAAATCGACAGGTATTTCATACCTCACAAGATAGGACTGTGCTTTTGGGGACAGCAATGGTGAATATTATTCACTAGGGTACGACGTATCCAGCTCGGGCCCTTATTGACCCGGCTTCTGAAGCTTCGTTCATTTGTGAACGATTGCAAAATCGCTTGAAACTTTCGACGCATTCTACGAATGCTCAAATTTCAGGTGTTAATCAAGCTGTCTCTGCTACCTCTAGAAAACTTTGTTCTCTTCAAATTGGCTCTCCTATTGATTCATCCATTGTAGTGGAAACTAATGCTCTTGTTTTATCTAAAATATCGGGCAATTTGCCTTCATTTGTACTTCCTTCTCATCTTAGGAACAATTTGCCCAACCTTCGGTTAGCAGATAAAAACTTTTTCGATAGCAGACCTGTCGATCTTTTGCTTGGCGCTGATCTTTACCCTAAAATACTTTTAGGTGAAATTCGTCGAGATATTTTGGGCTCCTTATTAGCTCAAAATACTATTTTCGGTTGGATTATTACTGGTCCAATTTGTCATTCCCAAGTTCAAGTCTATTCAACTAAAGTTGATTTTTCTGAAGAAGATTGCCTGAATAGAAATCTTCTCAGATTTTGGGAACTTGAGGAAAATCCGAAAAGGAAAATTTTTTCAACTTTCGATAAAATTTGTGAAGAAAATTATAGGAAGACTACACGTCGAGCTTCTGATGGTCGATACATTGTGACCCTTCCATTCAAACCTGAATTTCCTCAACACTTAAATCTAGGTTTATCTCGACCAAGTGTTCTCAAACAATATCATCGCACAGAATCCTCTCTTTTACGAAGACCTGAGATTAAGAAAATGTATGATAGCGTCGTTAGTGAATATTTGGATCTAGACCATATGAAACTTGTTTCTTTTCCTTCATCGGCAACAACTTTTGCTTGTTACTTGCCACATCATCCAGTCGTTAAACCTGAACGAAAGACCACAAAGTTAAGAGTCGTTTTCAATGCCTCTAATAAAACTTCGAACGGGAATAGTCTTAACGACTGTCTCTATGTTGGGCCTACTTTACAGTCTGACTTAGTCCTATTAATTTTAAGGTGGCGACTTTTTAAATTTGTTTTTAATTGTGACATTACACAAATGTACCGACAAATTAGAGTTGATGCAGCTCATACTCCATTTCAACGTATCTTATTTCGAGATTCTCCGACGGAGGACGTTAAGGACTATGAGTTGCAAACAGTGACTTTTGGCGTTAACTGCGCTCCTTATCTTGTCATTCGGACATTGTTACAATTAGCAGACGATTCTGAAGCTGAGTACCCTTTAGCATCACACATTTTACGGAAGTGTATGTACGTTGACGACGTTTTGACAGGGACTCACGACATTTCAACTGCTTTGATCGCTCGTGATCAACTTATTGCAGCTTTGTCTTCTGCTAAATTTGAACTACGAAAATGGACATCTAACGAACGAACAATTTTGGACAGATTTCCTTCTGAACATTTAGTTGATGCTAAGGTTTTGACCTTTGTGGAATCAAGTAGCTCTAAAACTTTGGGTATTCAATGGAACGCTCAACTGGACTCTTTTTACTTTAGTGTAAATCCTATTGCACATAAATCGAGTCACACTAAAAGAGAAGTTTTATCTACGATTGCAAAGTTATTTGACCCTGTGGGTCCAGTTGTTGTAGTCGCGAAAATGATTATGCAGAAGGTCTGGTTAGATAACATTAATTGGGATGATTCTTTACCACTTTCAACGGAAAACGAGTGGCAAAAGTTCGTTACTTCATATCATGAAGTCAACAATATACGAATTCCACGCTGGGTTCATTACACCCCTGATTCGTCCGTCGAACTTCACGTCTTTTCTGATGCCTCGGAAAAGGCATACGCGGGGGTAATTTATATGCGCATCGAAACCCCCAAAGGCGATATATATACCCACTTGTTGTCTTGCAAAACTAAAGTGGCACCTGTAAAATCAATTTCGATTCCGCGACTTGAACTTTGCGGAGCAGTTTTGGCTTCAGAACTTTTGAAGACAATACTGAGCGAAATCGATATACAACTTAACCAAGTTTATTGTTGGACTGACTCTACGATCGTCCTTGCTTGGTTAAAAAAGGATGCTTGTTCTTGGACCACATTTGTTGCAAACAGGGTGTGCAGAATTCAGGAAAATGTCGGTCAGCATAATTGGTATCACGTAAGATCTGAGGATAATCCTGCCGATTTGGGCAGTCGTGGTATTTCTCCGTCGGAGCTGGCAGATAATGACCTATGGTGGCATGGACCAAAATGGCTACGCCAAGAAAAAACGCAATGGAATATCTCTGATATTTCTCGTCTTGACACTGATATTGAGTGCCATAAAGTTAAAACTCATGCTTCGTTCTTTACGAACACGCAAGGAGATGACGGTTTTATCGACATTCTTGATAATTATTCGCGTCTTGATAAAGCGCTTCGCGTCATTTCTTATATTTTGCGATTTTTCTATAATTGTCATCCTTCCCATAAATCAAACCGTAATTTGTATGAAGACACTATTCTTTCTAGTATCGAGATGAAAAGGACTAAATTACGTTTAGCCATGATCTCTCAAAAGTGTCATTTTGCAGATGAATATAAATGTCTTTTGGAGAGGAAACCTTTAAATTCTAAAAGTTTTTTGATTCCTTTGAATCCATTTCTGGACAAAGATGGTGTGATGACACTAAATGGTCGTTTAAATAAATCCCCATCTCTTTCTTATAGTGAACAGCATCCAATTATTTTACCTTATTCGAGTAGATTTACGCTA
>CAVMKG010000188.1:82500-89899 GCA_963682025.1 Cordilura impudica | reverse complement strand
TTTTTAATTTTAATTTTTAATTTTAATTTTTAATTTTTAATTTTTAAGTTTTAATTTTTAATTTTTAATTTTTAATTTTTAATTTTTAATTTTTAATTTTTAATTTTTAATTTTTAATTTTTAATTTTTGATTTTTAATTTTTAATTTTTAATTTTTAATTTTTAATTTTTAATTTTGAATTTTGAATTTTTAATTTTTTATTTTTTAATTTTTAATTTTTAATTTCTAATTTTTAATTTTTAATTTTTAATTTTTAATTTTAAATTTTTAATTTTTAATTTTTCTTTTATAATTTTTAATTTTTAATTTTTAATTTTTAATTAATAATTGTTAATTTTAAATTTTTAATTTTTAATTTTAAATTGTATATTTTTAATTTTAATTTTTAATCTTTAATTTTTAATTTTAAATTTTTAATCTTTAATTTTAATTGGTTTTTTTTTACATTTTTAATTTTTAATTTTTAATTTTTAATTTTTAATTTTTAATTTTAATTTTTAATTTTTAATTTTTAATTTTTAATTTTTAATTTTTAATTTTTAATTTTTAATTTTTAATTTTTAATTTTTAATTTTTAATTTTTAATTTTTAATTTTTAATTTTTAATTTTTAATTTTTAATTTTTAATTTTTAATTTTTAATTTTTAATTTTTAATTTTTAATTTTTAATTTTTAATTTTTAATTTTTAATTTTTAATTTTTAATTTTTAGTTTTTAATTTTTAATTTTTAATTTTTAGTTTTTAATTCTTAATTTTTAATTTTTAGTTTTTAATTTTTAATTTTTAACATTTAATTTTTAATTTTTATTTTAAATTTTTTATTTTTAATTTTTAATTTTCAATTTTTAATTTTTAATTTTTAATTTTTAATTTTTAATTTTTAATTTTTAATTTTTAATTTTTAATTTTTAATTTTTAATTTTTAATTTTTAATTTTTAATTTTTAATTTTAAATTTTAAATTTTTAATTTTTAATTTTTAATTTTTAATTTTAATTTTTAATTTTTAATTTTTAATTTTTAATTTTTAATTTTTAATTTTTAATTTTTAATTTTTAATTTTTAATTTTTAATTTTTAATTTTTAATTTTTTAATTTTTAATTTTTAATTTCTAATTTTTAATTTTAATTTTTAATTTTTAATTTTTAATTTTTAATTTTTAATATTTAATTTTTAATTTTTAATTTTTGTTTTTAATTTTTAATTTTAAATTTTTAATTTTAAATTTTAAATTTTAAATTTAAATTTTTAATTTTTAATTTTTAATTTTTAATTTTTAATTTTTATTTTTTAATTTATCTATATATATAAAATTGAATGTGTGTTTGTTTTTTTGTTTGTTTGTTTGTTTGTGTGTACGTTATAGGAGACCAAACCTCTGGACCGATCTTCCTGAAATTTTCACAGCATTTAACTGGGACTCTGGCATGATTAATAGGGTACTTTTTTTTGACCACGCCCACTTTTACGCCCACTTTTTTAAAATTATGTAATTGCTCCCATATAGTTTTTAACAGATTTACTTCAAATTGTATACACATTATACTCCAGGCGAGGTAGAAATAAACATTTCTTACGCCACGCCCCCTTTCACGCCCCTTTTCACGCCAAATTTTGTTTGAAAGTTTTAAACTTTTTTTTCTCTGTACAAATTTGTTCCTTCCAACGGATTTTTTTATTTGGTAGTATATTGCTCTTAATACTGTTAACGTCGCCATATAACTATGAACCACGCCCATTTCACCGCCCCCTTTTTTTTTACTTATACCACTAACAATGTTTGCTATACAAAATAATTTTTTTGTAATATGTATTTATCTAAAGTTTTATACACTTTTTATCTACAGGTAAGGTAGCCATACATTTTTTTATTACCAAGTCCCCCTTTTTCGCCCCATTTTATCTTAAATCATAATTAATCTGCTTTCAATCTATCTATATATATAAAAATGAATGTGTGTTTGTTTGTGCTTTATAGGAGGCCAAACCAAAGAACCGATCTTCCTGAAATTTTCAGAGCGTGTTACTGTGACTCTGGAAGGAATAATATGCTATATAAATTTTTGATTGGACAAAGGGGCGGTGCCACGCCCATATAACCAAAAATTTGAAAAAGTCATATCACGGGAATTTTTTTACCTACAGCAGTCATATTTGGTACATATGGTATTAGCATGAATAGAAATACATACAAGAAGAAAAGTGGGCGGGACCACGCCCCTTTTAGAAAAATAAAAAATCGTAATATCTTCTAAACTACTGGAAGGATCGTCATGAAATTTTCACAAAAGGATATTTTTGCGAAATAATAAGACCTTAGCTATATAAAGTTGTTAGTGGGCAAAGGGGCGTGGCGTATATATAAAAACGTTGATGCATTCGATTGTAACGAATGATCTCCGGAACCATAAGAGCTGTCGAGGTAGGATTTCCAGCATAGGTTCGGTTCGAGCTCTTCTGTGTTTTTTTTTAGTTTTAACCCTCTAGCTGGCGTTGGGGTCAAGTTAAAAACAAAAATTTTTACTTTCAGCGCGATTTGACTGCAATTCAGAATGAACGTATGTTTCGTCATAAGAAATTTTTGTATGTATAAATGGACCCGATAGGTGGCGCTGGGTAAAGTTATTTCGAATATTCTTATTTATGGTGTGATTTTAATGAAACTAAGAATGTACATATATGTATGTTAGAAACATTTTTTTATTGGACCCGGAAGATGGCGCTGTCGTTCGAAAAATAATGAGTTGTCAAATTTATATAAATTTTAATAAATAAACTCACAAACGTTTTTATATATAAATATTCTAACGAAAAAGAAGGAAAAAGCCGCTACATTATTGCATGGTGGCCGCACAGCTCATTCAGCACTCAAATCACCGATAAACGTACAAAAAAATGAGAATGCCGTCTGTAATATCAAAAAACATTCCGGTATGGCAAAAGTTCTGCAAAAATGCAGTATTTTTATTTGGGATGAATGTACCATGGCTCACAAACATTGTGATTTGATTTGATAAAAGATTTGAAAGGCAATGAAAGATTTTTTGGTGAAGCTAGCTGGACCCGGCAAACGTTGTTTTGCCCTCAATGAATTTTTATTTTAGTTAGAATCTGTATACACCTATATAAAAAACATGTTTGTGCATTTGTTAATATTAATTGAAAACTGTTAAAGAAAAACCATGTTTTTTTATGAAAATGAAAATAAATATTTATTGTAACATATAAGAATGACCAATATATTTCTATTATAGTAATGCAAATGAGTGAATAATATTTTTACTTTCATTATTCTCACAGTAAATTAATAAATTTTCTGGCTTTCCAACACGGGAACATGCCACATATAGTTGTTCGTGGGAAAAACAACTGTTTTCGAAGTCCAAACCACATATTTGCATTGATTATCCTTGAGATTTATTAATGATCATGGCAAAGCCCAATCTGATCGGAAATTGCAATCTTTTGAATGTTATCGGTGTGTCGGTAGGAATCATAGGTATTCTTGGCAGCAAAACATGTTCTCCTTTAAAATTTGCCTTTGAGAATTGTGGCCTCAATAACATTGGGCATTATTCTCTCAACAATTAACCTCGTTACATTACGTAGTCTCGGAGGTTACGTAGCAAAATTATTGGAGAACCAACTTTTAATTTTAATAAATGTGGCGGTAGACCGGGCCCATCCAGTGAATTAAAAAATTCTATTGGATAATTGACTGCTTCATTTTTTTCAACAACACTATCCAGAGATTTCAAAGAAAACGTTTCACAATGAATCATGTCCTGAATAACAACATTAATATTATCGTCATCGACATTGACATTTTTGCGGGGAAAATAGCTCTTTCACTTAACCAATCATGGTTACGATATTGATTTTGAAAGTCGGGGAATACATTTTCAATTAATTCATCGTTTGACGATAGAAATTGACAAAAATCTTGTGGATATTTTAATAGTTTGACTGGTTGGGTTAATATTGATTTTACCATTGCCAAGATCAAGTAGTTGTTTTGAAAATTGGTCAGCCATTGGATCATTTTGTAATCGTACTCGTATGTTTGTTGTTAATTTTATAGTTTGAACGTTACTCCATAATGTTGATGATTTTCAGCAGTCATTTATTTCGTCAGCATAGGTTGATTTTGGTATGAGTGGCAATGTTTGACGAAGATCTCCAGATAATAAAATGAGAGCTCCACCAAAAAGTCTTTCATTGCCTTTAAAATCTTTTAAAGTTCTATGTAATGCTTCTAAGGAATGTTTGTGAGCCATGGTACATTCATCCCAAATAATAATAATGCATTTTTGCAGAACTTTTGCCATACTGGAATGTTTTTTGATATTACAGACGGCATTCTCATTTGTTTGTATGTTTAACGGTGATTTGAGTGCTGAATGAGCTGTACTACCACCATGCAATAATGTAGCGGATTTTTCATTCCTTTTTGGTTAGAATATTTATATATAAAAACGTTTGTGAATTTTGTAACTAATAAAATTTATATAAATTTGACAACTCATTATTTTTCGAACGACAGCGCCAGCTACCGGGACCAATAGAAAAATGTTTGGCATCATCTAACATACATATATGTACATTCTTAGTTTCATTAAAATCGCACCGTAAATAAGAATATTCCAAATAACTTTACCCCAGCGCCACCTATCGGGTCCATTTACACATACAAAAATTTCCTATAACGAACCATACACACATTCTGAATTGCAGTCAAATCGCGCTGAAAATAAGAATTTTGTTTATAACTTGACCCCAACGCCAGCTAGAGGGTTAAAACTAAAAGGAAACACAGAAGAGCTCGAACCAAACCTATGGTGCAAATCTTACCTCGACAGCTCTTATAGTTCCGGAGATCATTCGTTACAAACAAATGCACCAACGATTTTATATATACAGATTGAAAGCACATTAATAATTATAATTTAAGGTAAAATGGGGCGAAAAAGGGGGATTTGGTAATAAAAAAAATGTTTGGCTACCTTACCTGTAGATAAAACGTGTATAAAACTTTAGGTAAATACATATTACAAAAAAAGTATTTTGTATAGCAAACATTGTTAGTGGTATAAGTAAGTATCTGAATTAAAAAAAGGGGGCGGTGAAGTGGGCGTGGTTCATAGTTATATGGCGACGTTAACAGTATTAAGAGCAATATACTACCAAATAAAAAAAAAATGCGTTGGAAGGAAAAAATTTGTACAGAGAACAAAAAGTTTAAAACTTTCAAACAAAATTTGGCGTGAAAAGGGGCGTGAAAGGGGGCGTGGCATAAGAAATGTTTATTTCTACCTCGCCTGGAGTATAATGTGTATACAATTTGAAGTAAATCTGTTAAAAACTACTGGGAGCAATTACATAATTTTAAAAAAGTGGGCGTAAAAGTGGGCGTGGTCGAAAAAAAAGTACCCTATTAATCATGCCAGAGTCCCAGTTAAATGCTGTGAAAATTTCAGGAAGATCGGTCCAGAGGTTTGGTCTCCTATAAGGTACACACAAACAAACAAACAAACAAATAAACAAACACACATTCAATTTTATATATATAGATTATATTATATTATATTATATTATATTATATTATATTATATTATATTATATTATATTATATTATATTATATTATATTATATTATATTATATTATATTATATTATATTATATTATATTATATTATATTATATTTTATTATATTATATTATATTATATTATATTATATTATATTATATTATATTATATTGTATTATATTATGTTATATTATATTATATTATATTATATTATATTATATTATATTATATTATATTATATTATATTATATTATATTATATTATATTATATTATATTATATTATATTATATTATATTATATTATATTATATTATATTATATTATATTATATTATATTATATTATATTATATTATATTATATTATATTATATTATATTATATTATATTATATTATATTATATTATATTATATTATATTATATTATATTATATTATATTATATTATATTATATTATATTATATTATATTATATTATATTATATTATATTATATTATATTATATTATATTATATTATATTATATTATATTATATTATATTATATTATATTATATTATATTATATTATATTATATTATATTATATTATATTATATTATATTATATTATATTATATTATATTATATTATATTATATTATATTATATTATATTATATTATATTATATTATATTATATTATATTATATTATATTATATTATATTATATTATATTATATTATATTATATTATATTATATTATATTATATTATATTATATTATATTATATTATATTATATTATATTATATTATATTATATTATATTATATTATACTAGCTGGACCCGGCAAACGTTGTTTTGCCCTCAATGAATTTTTTTATTTTAGTTAGAATCTGTATACACCTATATAAAAAACATGTTTGTGCATTTGTTAATATTAATTGAAAACTGTTAAAGAAAAACCATGTTTTTTTATGAAAATGAAAATAAATATTTATTGTAACATATAAGAATGACCAATATATTTCTATTATAGTAATGCAAATGAGTGAATAATATTTTTACTTTCATTATTCTCACAGTAAATTAATAAATTTTCTGGCTTTCCAACACGGGAACATGCCACATATAGTTGTTCGTGGGAAAAACAACTGTTTTCGAAGTGCAAACCACATATTTGCATTGATTATCCTTGAGATTTATTAATGATCATGGCAAAGCCCAATCTGATCGGAAATTGCAATCTTTTGAATGTTATCGGTGTGTCGGTAGGAATCATAGGTATTCTTGGCAGCAAAACATGTTCTCCTTTAAATTTGCCTTTGAGAATTGTGGCCTCAATAACATTGGGCATTATTCTCTCAACAATTAACCTCGTTACATTACGTAGTCTCGGAGGTTACGTAGCAAAATTATTGGAGAACCAACTTTTAATTTTAATAAATGTGGCGGTAGACCGGGCCCATCCAGTGAATTAAAAAATTCTATTGGATAATTGACTGCTTCATTTTTTTCAACAACACTATCCAGAGATTTCAAAGAAAACGTTTCACAATGAATCATGTCCTGAATAACAAACAGTAGTACCAAAATATGCCAAGATAAGTTAACGTACAGTAAAAGTAAAGTTGATTCTCCACGCATAAATTTCCTCCAAACCCAACGAATTTAAGCAGTTAGTAGTTCAAAAGAAGGATCTTGATCCACTGAGTGTTCTTAGACCTATGTCAACAGCCTACGTTAATTAGAACTCTAGTTATAGAGGTTTGAGAGCAGAAAAATATTGAAAAAAATCTTGAATGCAAAGTTTATTCATAAATTATTTTAATATAAAAGATT
>CAVMKG010000188.1:67500-77500 GCA_963682025.1 Cordilura impudica | reverse complement strand
TTTATTTTTAATTTTTAATTTTTGATTTTAATTTTTAATTTTTAATTTTAAATTTTTAACTTTTAGTTTTTAATTTTTAATATTTAATATTTAATTTTTAATCTTTAATTTTTAATTTTTAATTTTTAATTTTTAATTTTTAATTTTTAATTTTTAATTTTTAATTTTTAATTTTTAATTTTTAATTTTTAATTTTTAATTTTTAATTTTTAATTTTTAATTTTTAATTTTTAATTTTTAATTTTTAATTTTTAATTTTTAATTTTTAATTTTTAATTTTTAATTTTTAATTTTTAATTTTTAATTTTTAATTTTTAATTTTTAATTTTTAATTTTTAATTTTTAATTTTTAATTTTTAATTTTTAATTTTTAATTTTTAATTTTTAATTTTTAATTTTTAATTTTTAATTTTTAGTTTTTAATTTTTAATTTTTAATTTTTAATTTTTAATTTTTAATTTTTAATTTTTAATTTTTAATTTTTAATTTTTAATTTTTAATTTTTAATTTTTAATTTTTAATTTTTAATTTTTAATTTTTAATTTTTAATTTTTAATTTTTAATTTTTAATTTTTAATTTTTAATTTTTAAATTTAATTTTTAATTTTTAATTTTTAATTTTTAATTTTTAATTTTTAGTTTTTAATTTTTAATTTTTAATTTTTAATTTTTAATTTTTAATTTTTAAATTTTAATTTTTTACTTTTAATTTTTAATTTTTAATTTTTAATATTTAATTTTATATTTTTAATTTTTAATTTTTAATATTTAATTTTTAATTTTTAATTTTAAATTTTTATTTTTAATTTTAAATTTTTAATTTTTCATTTTTAATTTTTAATTTTTAATTTTTAATTTTTAATTTTTAATTTTTAATTTTTAATTTTTAATTTTTATTTTTTAATTTTTATTTTTTAACTTTCAACTTTTAATTTTTAATTTTTAACTATTAATTTTTAATTTTTAATTTTTATTTTTATTTTTTAATTTTTAATTTTTAATTTTTAATTTTTAATTTTTAATTTTAAATTTTAAATTTTTAACTTTTAGTTTTTAATTTTTAATATTTAATTTTTAATCTTTAATTTTTAATTTTTAATTTTTAATTTTTAATTTTTAATTTTTAATTTTTAATTTTTAATTTTTAATTTTTAATTTTTAATTTTTAATTTTTAATTTTTAATTTTTAATTTTTAATTTTTAATTTTTAATTTTTAATTTTTAATTTTTAATTTTTAATTTTTAATTTTTAATTTTTAATTTTTAATTTTTAATTTTTAATTTTTAATTTTTAATTTTTAATTTTTAATTTTTAATTTTTAATTTTTAATTTTTAGTTTTTAATTTTTAATTTTTAATTTTTATTTTTTAATTTTTAATTTTTAATTTTTAATTTTTAATTTTTAATTTTTAAATTTTAATTTTTAACTTTTAATTTTTAATTTTTAATTTTTAATTTTTAATATTTAATTTTTTATTTTTAATTTTTAATTTTTAATATTTAATTTTTAATTTTTAATTTTAAATTTTTATTTTTAATTTTAAATTTTTAATTTTTCATTTTTAATTTTTAATTTTTAATTTTTAATTTTTAATTTTTAATTTTTAATTTTTAATTTTTAATTTTTAATTTTTAATTTTTAATTTTTAATTTTTAATTTTTAATTTTTAATTTTTAATTTTTAATATTTAATTTTAAATTTTTAATTTTTAATTTTAAATTTTAAATTTTAAATTTTAAATTTTAAATTTTAAATTTTTAATTTTTATTTTATAATTTTTAATTTTTAGTTTTTAATTTTTAATTTTTAATTTTTAATTTTTAATTTCTAATTTTTAATTTTTAATTTTTAATTTTTAATTTTTAATTTTTAATTTTTTATTTTTAATTTTTAATTTTTTATTTTTAATTTTTAATTTTTTATATTTAATTTTTAATTTTTAATTTTTTATTTTTAATTTTTAATTTTTAATTTTTAATTTTTAATTTTTAATTTTTAATTTTTAATTTTTAATTTTTAATTTTTAACTTTTAATTTTTAATTTTTAATTTTAAATTTTAAATTTTTATTTTTAATTTTTAATTTTTAATTTTAAATTTTTTATTTTTAATTTTTCATTTTTAATTTTTAATTAATAATTGCTAATTTTAAATTTTTAATTTTTAATTTTAAATTGTATATTTTTAATTTTTAATTTTTAGTTTTTAATTTTGAATTTTGAATTTTTAATTTTTAATTTTTAATTTTTAATTTTTAATTTTTAAAGTTTAATTTTAAATTTTTAATTTTTAATTTTCAACTAGAGGACCCCTGCTGCTCTGCAGCAATATATTATATTATATTAATTTTTATAATATAATACCAAAATTTGCCAAGAGAAGTTAACGTACAGTAATGCCAAAATATGCCAAGAGAAGTTAACGTACAGTAAAAGTAAAGTTGATTGTCCACACATAACTTTCCACAAACCCAACGAATCTGCCAAGAGAAGCTAACGAACAGTAATGCCAAGATAAGTTAACGTACAGTAAAAGTAAAGTTGATTCTCCACGAATAACTTTCCTCAAACCCAACGAATTTAAGCAGTTAATAGCTCAAAGGATTGAGCTTGATCCACTGAGTGTTCTTAGACCTATGTCAACAGCCTACGTTAATTAGAACTCTAGTTATAGAGAACTCTAGTTGAGAGAAGAAAAATATTGAAAAAAAATCTTGAATGCAAAGTTTATTCCTAAATTCTTTTAATATATAAGATTTTTAATTTTTATATTTTAATTTTTAATTTTTCATTTTTATTTTAAATTTTTTATATTTAATTTTTAATTTTTAATATTTAATTTTTAATTTTTAATTTTTATTTTTAATTTTTAATTTTTAATTTTTAATTTTTAATTTTTAATTTTTAATTTTTAATTTTTTATTTTTAATTTTTAATTTTTATTTTATAATTTTTAATTTTTAGTTTTTAATTTTTAATTTTTAATTTTTAATTTTTAATTTTTAATTTTTAATTTTTAATTTTTAATTTCTAATTTTTAATTTTTAATTTTTAATTTTTTATTTTTAATTTTTAATTTTTAATTTTTTATTTTTAATTTTTAATTTTTTATATTTAATTTTTAATTTTTAATTTTAAATTTTTATTTTTAATATTAAATTTTAAATTTTTAATTTTTAATTTTTAATTTTTAATTTAATTTTTAATTTTTAATTTTAAATTTTTATTTTTAATATTAAATTTAAATTTTTAATTTTTAATTTTTAAGTTTTAATTTTTAATTTTTAATTTTTAATTTTTAATATTTAATTTTAAATTTTTAATTTTAAATTTTAAATTTTAAATTTTAAATTTTTAATTTTTAATTTTTAATTTTTAATTTTTAATTTTTATTTTATAATTTTTAATTTTTAGTTTTTAATTTTTAATTTTTAATTTCTAATTTTTAATTTTTAATTTTTAATTTTTAATTTTTAATTTTTAATTTTTAATTTTTAATTTTTAATTTTTAATTTTTAATTTTTAATTTTTTATTTTTAATTTTTTATTTTTAATTTTTAATTTTTTATTTTTAATTTTTAATTTTTTATATTTAATTTTTAATTTTTATTTTTTAATTTTTAATTTTTATTTTTTAACTTTCAACTTTTAATTTTTAATTTTTAATTATTAATTTTTAATTTTTATTTTTAATTTTTAATTTTTAATTTTAAATTTTAAATTTTTAACTTTTAGTTTTTAATTTTTAATATTTAATTTTTAATCTTTAATTTTTAATTTTTAATTTTTAATTTTTAATTTTTAATTTTTAATTTTTAATTTTTAATTTTTAATTTTTAATTTTTAGTTTTTAATTTTTAATTTTTAATTTTTCATTTTTTAATTTTTAATTTTTAATTTTTAAATTTTAATTTTTAACTTTTAATTTTTAATTTTTAATTTTTAATATTTAATTTTTTATTTTTAATTTTTAATTTTTAATATTTAATTTTTAATTTTTAATTTTAAATTTTTATTTTTAATTTTAAATTTTTAATTTTTCATTTTTAATTTTTAATTTTTAATTTTTAATTTTTAATTTTTAATTTTTAATTTTTAATTTTTAATTTTTAATTTTTAATATTTAATTTTAAATTTTTAATTTTGAATTTTAAATTTTAAATTTTAAATTTTTAATTTTTATTTTATAATTTTTAATTTTTAGTTTTTAATTTTTAATTTTTAATTTTTAATTTTTAATTTTTAATTTTTAATTTTTAATTTCTAATTTTTAATTTTTAATTTTTAATTTTTAATTTTTAATTTTTAATTTTTAATTTTTAATTTTTTATTTTTAATTTTTTATTTTTAATTTTTTATTTTTAATTTTTAATTTTTTATATTTAATTTTTAATTTTTAATTTTTAATTTTTTATTTTTAATTTTTAATTTTTAATTTTTAATTTTTAATTTTTAATTTTTAAAGTTTAATTTTAAATTTTTAATTTTTAACTAGAGGACCCCTGCTGCTCTGCAGCATTATATTATATTATATTAATTTTTATAATATAATACCAAAATTTGCCAAGAGAAGTTAACGTACAGTAATGCCAAAATATGCCAAGAGAAGTTAACGTACAGTAAAAGTAAAGTTGATTGTCCACGCATAACTTTCCTCAAACCCAACGAATTTGCCAAGAGAAGTTAACGAACAGTAATGCCAAGATAAGTTAACGTACAGTAAAAGTAAAGTTGATTCTCCACGAATAACTTTCCTCAAACCCAACGAATTTAAGCAGTTAATAGCTCAAAGGATTGAGCTTGATCCACTGAGTGTTCTTAGACCTATGTCAACAGCCTACGTTATTAGAACTCTAGTTATAGAGGTTTGAGAGAAGAAAAATATTGAAAAAAAATCTTGAATGCAAAGTTTATTCCTAAATTCTTTTAATATGTAAGATTTTTAATTTTTAATTTTTAATTTTTGATTTTTAATTTTTAATTTTTAATTTTTAATTTTTAATTTTTAATTTTTAATTTTTTAATTTTTAGTTTTTAATTTTTCATTTTTAATTTTTAATTTTTAATTTATAATTTTTAATTTTTAATTTTTAATTTTTAATTTTTAATTTTTAATTTTTAATTTTTAATTTTTAATTTCTAATTTTGAATTTTGAGTTTTTAATTTTTAATTTTGAATTTTGAATTTTTAATTTTTAATTTTTAATTTTTAATTTTTAATTTTTAATTTTTAATTTTTAATTTTTAATAATTAATTTTTAATTTTTAATTTTTATTTAAAATTTTTAATTTTTAATTTTTTATTTTTAATTTTTAATTTTTAATTTTTAATTTTTAATTTTTAATTTTTAATTTTTAATTTTTAATTTTTAATTTTTAATTTTTAATTTTTAATTTTTAATTTTTAATTTTTAATTTTTAATTTTTAATTTTTAATTTTTAATTTTTAATTTTTAATTTTTATTTTTTAATTTTTAATTTTTATTTTTTAACTTTTAATTTTTAATTTTTAATTATTAATTTTTAATTTTTAATTTTTAATTTTTAATTTTTAATTTTTAATTTTTAATTTTTAATTTTTAATTTTTATTTTTAATTTTTAATTTTTAATTTTTAATTTTTAATTTTTAATTTTTAATTTTTAATTTTTAATTTTTAATTTTTAATTTTTAATTTTTAATTTTTAATTTTTAATTTTTAATTTTTAATTTTTAATTTTTAATTTTTAATTTTTAATTTTTAATTTTTAATTTTTAATTTTTAATTTTTAATTTTTAAATTTAATTTTTAATTTTTAATTTTTAGTTTTTAATTTTTAATTTTTAATTTTTAATTTTTAATTTTTAATTTTTAATTTTTAATTTTTAAATTTTAATTTTTAACTTTTAATTTTTAATTTTTAATTTTTAATATTTAATTTTATATTTTTAATTTTTAATTTTTAATTTTTAATTTTTAATATTTAATTTTTAATTTTTAATTTTAAATTTTAAATTTTAAATTTTTATTTTTAATTTTAAATTTTTAATTTTTCATTTTTCATTTTTCATTTTTAATTTTTAATTTTTAATTTTTAATTTTTAATTTTTAATTTTTAATTTTTAATTTTTAATTTTTAATTTTTAATTTTTAATTTTTAATTTTTAATTTTTAATTTTTAATTTTTAATTTTTAATTTTTAATTTTTAATTTTTAATTTTTAATTTTTAATTTTTAATTTTTAATTTTTAATTTTTAATTTTTAATTTTTAATTTTTAATTTTTAATTTCTAATTTTGAATTTTGAGTTTTTAATTTTTAATTTTTAATTTTTAATTTTTAATTTTTAGTTTTTAATTTTTAATTTTAAATTTTTAATTTTTAATATTTAATTTTTAATATTTAATTTTTAATTTTTAATTTTTATTTTAAATTTTTAATTTTTTATTTTTAATTTTTAATTTTTAATTCTTAATTTTTAATTTTTAATTTTTAATTTTTAATTTTTAATTTTTAATTTTTAATTTTTAATTTTTAATTTTTAATTTTTAATTTTTAATTTTTAATTTTTAATTTTTAATTTTTAATTTTTAATTTTTAATTTTTATTTTTTAATTTTTAATTTTTATTTTTTAACTTTTAATTTTTAATTTTTAATTATTAATTTTTAATTTTTAATTTTTAATTTTTATTTTTAATTTTTAATTTTTAAATTTTAAATTTTAAATTTTAAATTTTAAATTTTTAACTTTTAACTTTTAATTTTTAATTTTTAATATTTAATATTTAATTTTTAATCTTTAATTTTTAATTTTTAATTTTTAATTTTTAATTTTTAATTTTTAATTTTTAATTTTTAATTTTTAATTTTTAATTTTTAATTTTTAATTTTTAATTTTTAATTTTTAATTTTTAATTTTTAATTTTTAATTTTTAATTTTTAATTTTTAATTTTTAATTTTTAATTTTTAATTTTTAATTTTTAATTTTTAATTTTTAATTTTTAATTTTTAATTTTTAATTTTTAATTTTTAATTTTTAATTTTTAATTTTTAATTTTTAATTTTTAATTTTTAATTTTTAATTTTTAATTTTAAATTTTTATTTTTAATTTTTAATTTTTAATTTTTAATTTTTTATTTTTAATTTTTCATTTTTAATTTTTAATTAAAAATTGTTAATTTTAAATTTTTAATTTTTAATTTTAAATTGTATATTTTTAATTTTTAATTTTTAATTTTTAATTTTTAATTTTTAATTTTTAATTTTTAATTTTTAATTTTTAATTTTTAATTTTTAATTTTTAATTTTTAATTTTTAATTTTTAGTTTTTAATTTTTAATTTTTAATTTTTAATTTTTAATTTTTAATTTTTAAATTTTAAATTTTTAATTTTCAACTAGAGGACCCCTGCTGCTCTGCAGCAATATATTATATTATATTAATTTTTATAATATAATACCAAAATTTGCCAAGAGAAGTTAACGTACAGTAATGCCAAAATATGCCAAGAGAAGTTAACGTACAGTAAAAGTAAAGTTGATTGTCCACACATAACTTTCCACAAACCCAACGAATCTGCCAAGAGAAGCTAACGTACAGTAATGCCAAAATATGCCAAGAAAAGATAACGTACAGTAAAAGTAAAGTTGATTCTCCACGAATAACTTTCCTCAAAACCAACGAATTTAAGCAGTTAATAGCTCAAAAGAAGGAGCTTGATCCACTGAGTGTTCTTAGACCTATGTCAACAGCCTACGTTAATTAGAACTCTAGTTATAGAGGTTTGAGAGAAGAAAAATATAGAAAAAAATCTTGAATGCAAAGTTTATTCATAAATTCTTTTAATATATAAGATATGCCAAGATAAGATAACGTACAGTAAAAGTAAAGTTGATTCTCCACGCAAAACTTTCCTCAAACCCAACGAATTTAAGCAGTTAATAGCTCAAAAGAAGGAGCTTGATCCACTGAGTGTTCTTAGACCTATGTCAACAGCCTACGTTAATTAGAACTCTAGTTATAGAGGTTTGAGAGAAGAAAAATATAGAACAAAATCTTGAATGCAAAGTTTATTCATAAATTCTTTTAATATATAAGATATGCCAAGTTAAGTTAACGTACAGTAAAAGTAAAGTTGATTCTCCACGCAAAACTTTCCTCAAACCCAACGAATTTAAGCAGTTAATAGCTCAAAAGAAGGAGCTTGATCCGCTGAGTGTTCTTAGACCTATGTCAACAGCCTACGTTAATTAGAACTCTAGTTATAGAGGTTTGAGAGAAGAAAAATATTGAAAAAAAATCTTGAATGCAAAGTTTATTCCTAAATTCTTTTAATATATAAGATTTTTAATTTTTATATTTTAATTTTTAATTTTTAATTTTTCATTTTTATTTTAAATTTTTTATATTTAATTTTTAATTTTTAATATTTAATTTTTAATTATTTATTTTTATTTTTAATTTTTAATTTTTAATTTTTAATTTTTAATTTTTAATTTTTAATTTTTAATTTTTAATTTTTAATTTTTAATTTTTAATTTTTAATTTTTAATTTTTAATTTTTAATTTTTAATTTTTAATTTTTTATTTTTAATTTTTAATTTTTTATATTTAATTTTTAATTTTTAATTTTAAATTTTTAATTTTTAATTTTTAATTTTTAATTTTTAATTTTTAATTTTTAATTTTTAATTTTTAATTTTTAATTTTTAATTTTTAATTTTTCTTTTTTAATTTTTAATTTTTAATTTTTAATATTTAATTTTTAATTTTTAATTTTTAATTTTTAATTTTTAATTTTTTATTTTTAATTTTTAATTTTTTATATTTAATTTTTAATTTTTAATTTTAAATTTTAAATTTTAAATTTTTAATTTTTATTTTTAATTTTTAATTTTTAATTTTTAATTTTTAATTTTTATTTTTCATTTTTAATTTTTAATTAATAATTATTAATTTTAAATTTTTAATTTTAAATTGTATATTTTTAATTTTTAATTTTGAATTTTTAATTTTTAATCTTTAATTTTTAATTTTTAATTTTTAATTTTTAATTTTTAATTTTTAATTTTTAATTTTTCTTTTTTAATTTTTAATTTTTAATTTTTAATATTTAATTTTTAATTTTTAATTTTTAATTTTTAATTTTTTATTTTTAATTTTTAATTTTTTATATTTAATTCTTAATTTTTAATTTTAAATTTTAAATTTTAAATTTTTAATTTTTATTTTTAATTTTTAATTTTTAATTTTTAATTTTTATTTTTCATTTTTAATTTTTAATTAATAATTATTAATTTTAAATTTTTAAATTTAAATTGTATATTTTTAATTTTTAATTTTGAATTTTTAATTTTTAATCTTTAATTTTTAATTTTTAATTTTTAATTTTTAATTTTTAATTTTTAATTTTTAATTTTTTTTTTTTTAATTTTTAATTTTTAATTTTTAATTTTTAAAGTTTAATTTTAAATTTAAAATTTTTAATTTTTAACTAGAGGACCCCTGCTGCTCTGCAGCATTATATTATATTATATTAATTTTTATCATATAATACCAAAATCTGCCAAGAGAAGTTAACGTACAGTAATGCCAAAATATGCCAAGATAAGTTAACGTACAGTAAAAGTAACGTTGATTCTCCACGAATAACTTTCCTCACACCCAACGAATTTAAGCAGTTAATAGCTCAAAAGAAGGAGCTTGATCCACTGAGTGTTCTTAGACCTATGTCAACAGCCTACGTTAATTAGAACTCTAGTTATAGAGGTTTGAGAGAAGAAAAATCTTGAAAAAAATCTTGAATGCAAAGGTTATTCCTAAATTCTTTTAATATATAAGATTTTTAATTTTTAAATTTTAAATTTTTAATTTTTAATTTTTAATTTTTAATTTTTAATTTTTAATTTTTAGTTTTTAATTTTTAATTTTTAATTTTTAATTTTTAATTTTTAATTTTTAAGTTTTTAATTTTTAATTTTAAATTTTAAATTTTTAATTTTTAATATTTAATTTTTAA
>CAVMKG010000188.1:0-62500 GCA_963682025.1 Cordilura impudica | reverse complement strand
TATATCAATAATCATTCGAAAAACGATTCTGAATTTTTTTCTTTTGCTGCAGTAGACCAATGTGACGTGTTATCTAGTTTACTGTCGAACTCTATAGTAGTGGACGGGATTAATCCTAAGTTTCTTAAGATTCTTTTACCTCAGCTTCCAATTATAACATTTTTCTTTAAGAAATATTAGCTTCAAGCTACTTCCCATAAAATAAAATAGCTAAAGTCATTCCAATACCCAAAGCTGGTTCTGATTATAGACCAATAGCTTTTCTCTCTAAAGTATTCGAAGTACAATAACAGATCGTCAATCTGGGTTCAGAAGGACACACAGCTGCATAACAGCCTTAGTTGATGTTACAGAGGAGATAAGGGAGGAACTTGATGATGGCAAGACTACATTTTTAATACTTTTGGATCATTCAAAAGCATTTGATACCGTGGATCATAACATTCTTTGTAACAAACTTAAAAAGTTTTTTAATTTTTCTTCGAACGCTATTCAGTTATTGTCAACGTACTTACGTGACAGGTATCAGTATGTTGAGACTAGAATCCGGAAATCAAAGGCACTGCCTGTAGCAAGGGGTATACCTCAGGAGTCCATCGTTGGGCCACTATTATTCCTACTCTACTCAAATGACCTCCAGGCATTTTAACGAACTGTAATGTAAGAATGTACGCGGATGACGTTCAACTTTATACCATCTGTAGTAATGACCTAATCGACCAGTGCATTATCTCTACTAATCAGCAACTCCATCGTATTTATAGATGGGCAACGGCAAATGGTTTAGAGATAAATCCGAAAATATATGCATTGTAATTCAAAAGCGACTTGCCAAACTAAATATTATACCTAATCTATACTAATATTATAAAGAGGTAATGTGTGTTTGTTTGTTTGTAGGAGGTAATCTCCGTAACTATCCATCTGATACTCCTGAAATTGTCATAGATTCTTACTGCGGATATGGGAAGTGCTATAGGCTATAATTTTTTAAATATTTTTAGTGGGCGTGGCACCTCCCACACAAAGTAAATTTTTAAAATCATATACATATATTGAGTATTATGATAGGGAGAGCTTTGCAAATTTGTGTGAGGTCACCTATTGTTAATATTAGTAGTTATGCCGGAAATGGGCGGGATCGGACAAGTGGGCGTGGTACCTCTCATACAAGTAATAATTCAATATTATATATCTCGAGTACTGTGATAGAGAGAGCTTTTCAAATTTGTCTGGTGTCACCCATTATTAATGTGAGTAGTCGGACAAAAAATGGGCAGTGTCAGACCAATAGGCGTGGCACCTGCCATACAAATTAAATATAAATTCTCATTTATCTGGAGTACTGTTATAGTGAGAGTCTTGGGACTTTGTGTGAGCACATAAGTTATTCATGTGATTAGTAAGACAGAAAATGGGCGTGATCGGAGCAGTGGGCGTGGCACCGCCCGTACAAAGTAAATATATGATATCATATAACTGGTGTACTAAAACAGGGAAGCTTAGACACTTTGCATACTAAGTACTTCGCCCGTACAAAGTAAATATATGATATCACATAACTGGTGTATTAAAAAAGGGAAGCTTTGATACTTTGCACGACGCCATCAGATCTTAGTACGAGTAGTCGGACAAAAAATTGGCGTGGCACTCCCCATGCAAAGTAACTATTTAATGTCATATATTTGGAGTACTGTAAGAGAGAGGGCTTTGTGGCTTTGCATAAGCCCATAGGTTCTTTGTATGATTAGTCGAACAAAAAAATGGGCGTGATCGAAGCAGTGGGCGTAGCACCGCCCATGCAAAGTAGATATCTAATATTATATACTATAAAAGGGAAAGACTCGACATTTTGCACGAGACCATCAGATATTAATCTGAGTAGTCCAAAAAAATTGGGCGGGATGGGATTAGTGGGCGTGGTACCTCCTATATAAAAAATATGAAGTACTACGAAAGCGACAGTCTTATGACAAGTACATTAGTTATCAATGCGATTTGTCGTGGAAAATATATCGCCAAAACCAAAAAACGCCGAACCCAAAATCGCGAATAATAAAAATCGCACAAAAACAAAAATTTCCAATATCAAAAATCGCTAAAAACTAAGATTGGCAAATGATATTTTAAGTTCAACGCCAATAGTTAAGTGTTGCCAGACCTAATTTGGAAAATCCATGTTCTTCTCATGGGCAGCTACATGTACCTTGCTCCAGGGTAGGAAAAATCCGACAAGGCGGAAGAAAATGACAGAATTGAGTATATTTTGGTTGAAATCTCATCATCTGGAAGAAAAATGCTGATTGGTTGTGCTTACCGACCCAAACGTGATGTACCTTTTGCCGATTTTATGAACAAAATGGAAATCTTAACCATGCCTTACAATGATATAGCAATTTTGGGAGATTTCAATTCGAATCTACTAAAAGAATCGTCGTTTAAAGATAGTATGCAGTCATTAGGACTTACACCAACGAATATTACAACACCAACACACTTTACAACGTCCAGCAGTAAATTGATTGATCTAATATTTGTGGCTAATCCATCGAAGGTCCTGCATGATCAAATCTCAGCTTCCAGTTTTTCTAAACATGATCTGGTTTTTCTAGCCTATGATTTCCAGCTTCACCAAGAAGATCAAATTTTTTTCTCCTATCGTGATTACAAGAATCTGAGCTATAGTTTGTTGTATGAAAATTTCAACTCATTCAATTGGAACCAAATATACCAAATGACTTCTGTTGATGATCAGTTGGAGTTTTTAGAACGTAATATCTTAAGCCTCTTTGATGATACAGTTACGTTAAAAAAGAAAAAAGTTACCACAAAGAGTAAATCATGGTTTTCAACTGATATCCAGCAATCAATACAACGCAGAGATTTTGCTTATTCCCGGTGGAAACGTTTCAAAACGAATAAATTGGAACTCGATTTTCGCACTGCTAGAAGTGAGGCTAATTCTAGAATAAGAATGGCTAAAACTAATTACTATTCCGAACGATTTTCATCCGCCATTGACTCCAAGGTTACATGGAAAACCATTCGAGATATTGGTATTGGCAAAAATAATAAAAATGAAAGCTGCCCATTTGATGCAAATGAACTTAATAGCATTTTCACTTATCTTCCGACGACAATAGTGAACAGTACAGATTCGAACAACAATATTATGAATAATAGCTCCTCTTTTGAACAAACTGCATTCGAGTTTTCTTGTGTTAGTCAGTTTGATGTATTATCCAGTTTTTCATTAATAAAATCAAACGCCGTGGGTTTCGATAACTTACATCCCAAGTTTATCAAGATCATTTTGCCATTAATATTGCCTTATATAACACACCTATTTAACACCATTATTACATCAAGTTCTTTCCCTACTAAATGGAAATATGCAAAAATAATACCTATTCCACAATCGAAAACGGAGTATCGCCCAATAGCTATATTAAGCTTCCTATCAAAAGTAATGGAAAAACTACTACATCTACAAATGAGCAATTATATAAACGAAAATCAACTAATGTCTGACAAGCAGTCCGGATTTCGTTCTAACCACAGTTGTACTACAGCTTTGGTTAATGTAACCGAGAACATAAGACGTGAACCTGATTGTGGTAACATAAACTTTTTGGTACTTCTCGACCATTCAAAGGCGTTCGATACAGTAAACCATCAAACACTATGTATGAAGCTAAAACACTTTTTTAACTTTTCATCCACTTCTACGCAGCTTTTACATTCATACTTCACAAATCGGACTCAATCTGTATACGTTAATAATTCGACCTCAAGACCTGTAACACTCACGAGAGGCGTACCTCAAGGATCGATTCTGGGTCCACTTCTTTTTTCCGTCTCTGCCAATGATTTGCCACAACAACTATGTCACTGCAAAATACACATGTATGACCTTAATAAAATACATTTTTGGGCCACTGTAAATGGACTTTGTCTCAACCCGCATAAATCAAAATGTTTGATTATTCATAAAAAAAACTTTTCAGCCTGTTCTTGAACATGATATACTAATAAACCATCAGAAAATCGAGATTGTAAAAAAGGTAAAAAATCTTGGCATAGTTTTCAATAACAACTTGACTTGGTCAAGCCACGCAGATACACTTGTGGTTCAAACGTATAAGTTAATTAAAACAACGTTAAGTGTTTTCGTTTTTGAATTCTAAATTGAACTGTCTTTCTTTATTTTATGGTTTATATTTATATGTTTACAAAATGATTAAAATATTATTGGAGAATAATAAAATAACTAAAGAGAATAATTACATGCATATGTTATGAAAGGTAACTTATAATAAGAGAAAAGTTTGTATTAAAATAAAGAGTAAATAAGCTTCAAATTTAAGAGAAATAATTGTATGAGTAGTAATGTTAAATTTATTGGGAATTTCATTTACTTTACCGAAAGTGTTGACATCAGTATTGGCTTGTTTGGCGTGTGCAACGATTTCCTGAGTTCCGTGGAAATCGTCTGCATAAAATGCAATGCAGGTGTCACACTTTGTATGAGCGATAGCGGAAACTGAGAAATATTCAAAAGCATAATTTGTGTGGGAACGGAAATTGTGAAATATGTGAGAACGTACGATTCTTGTACAAAGAATTGTGAAGTCTGCTGAAATGTTTTTAAGAACATTCCACGAATTTTATGGCACGTGTGTGCAAATTTGTTTTGAATGTTTGTGACATTAACTCCTCCCCCTTTAAATTCCAACGTCCACGTTGGACTGGTTGTGGTTTTGATGGTCACTGGAGTGAACATGTATTGTTTCTATTTTTAATGTCTTTCTTTTAGCAAGAATTTTCCTTACTATCAGCCAAATCATTCCCATAGTAATAATCCCTGGAAATGTAAGACTAGAAAAAAGCGCAGCCTTACTTTTGTGAGTCAGATCACGGATTTGCTTCAAATTATTGAAATGTAGGTTTTTTAACATTTTCAGAGATAGTTCTTCTTCATAGGAAGATACTTTATTTGAAGATTGCACTATAGCCGGCAGTGGTCGAGCCATTGTTATCTCTTTGCTAAAATAGTTCTTGTCCCCAATAATAACGGTTGTGTTATGGAACTTTATAAGAAATGTTCCATTAAGGAAAATTTCTTCTTTTTCTATTGTAATTACACCAATATAGCCATTTAAAAGTACCAAGCCGGGCATAATTTGTTCTATTATTTGTAAATGATGATGATTGGTAGTCGGACAGACGGACGGCATTCCCGATAGAAGATTAGGCAAGCATTTAGTGTCAGTAATGTTGTCAACATTTTCATTTTTACATAAAGATAAACCGTTAATAGTTTTACAATTGCTTTTTATAACTAATATAGAATTATGACATAAAATTACACTCTCGTTTATGTTTATAGTGAGATTCCCTTTTCTCACTGGTCTTATGAATAAATTTCTACAAACAATATCTTCCGTTTTCGGTAAATTTATAATAAAAAGTAATGTATTCTTGTTTGAGCTTATTTTAACCTCTCCAAATTCGAGGGCTTCGATTAAATTGTTATAAGGCAAACTCTGAGTTGTAAAAAAAATCCTTTACGACCGCAAGTTCGGAATTAGAAAATATAAATGAATTTACGATACCGCTTTTAGCCCACTGTATGGCATAATTAATGTTTACGAGTTCCTCGTTTATAATTTTTAATTTTCTCTCAACATCCTTGACTATAAGAGTCCTTAATGCGTCTGTAGTGGTTATGGTGTTGAGTATTGCATTTGCCATATTTGTTATCGTCTGTAACCTTTGTTCTCATATACCTGATTCTGTATCGACTTAAACTGGATGAATAAATTCCCTGAATTTTTCCTAATATTTAGTCTTCTGTTAGTATTCCATTGGTTCCAGAAGGTTTCAAATATTCTCTAAAAATTTCGGTTGTTTTTGCCCCATGAAATTTGTATCCGTGATTGTATGTCGGTGGTAAGTTGGAAACGGTATGTCAAACTTGTAAGAAGTGTCGCCAGTCGAAATTATCAACTGGTTTTTTAAAAAAAGCATTAATTAAGGTATCTGAGAAAGAAATTAAGAGGATTTATGTACGCTTTATCAAAGGCTCTTAAAGCTTTAGTGTTCAAAGTTATTGTATATATATTTTTTTTATTTCTTTGGACATGCGTTCCTCTTCTCCGCTTAAAAGCATGGTAAGGGGCTTTACAATTTTTGCATAATCTTTTATAAATCGTCTATAATAGCCTGATATCCCTAAAAACTCCTTTACCGTTGTGGGAGGTTTAAAAGCTATTAGCTAAGGATAGTATCTGGTACGCTTGTTTGTTGTCAAGAGGTCTCACCCTATGTCTGAAAATATTGTTCAAGGTATGTTGATAAGTCTTTGTCAGAGTCGTGTTCTTGTTCAGGTTTGTACTTTTGTCCACTATCTCATCTTATATGGGCGCAAAAAAATCAATTTTCCATATCGTGTTCCGATAAGATTTTCCCTTAATTTTCGAGAGTGTGCCTTTTATAAAAAAAGAATTTAGTATAGAATTATTATTTACTTAAGGTAATTTTTAGATGAAACTCTTCTTGAGGACTGTATTCAACTTACCAATGATAAGATTTTATACGATCATTTCTATCGATTTTTTCAAAACTATAAAAACTATAGAATTATTATTGATTAACCGAAGCACTTCGTGAGGGCTATATTCGAATAAACAAAAAAATTCTTTAACTATAGGATTAACTTAAAGAAATGTTTCCCTTATTATAGGGATAATTTTATCAATGGTATATGAATAAAAATTAAAAAAAAAAATATTTTATTTCCTTAACTATAGGAATGATTTTATCGAGTAAGTAAAAACACATTTTCTAAAGGAATAATTTTATCAATTTAAACTAATTATAAATGAGAGAGAAAAAAATATTCTTTTTATATTTTAAAATGATACCGTAAATAATTCTTAAATCTGAAGTATTTATCAACTTAGGTTACATTTCATTCGACTCTAAAAGTTTCATGTTAATCCTTTAGAAACTTCCTCATCATTCTCACTGTTTCTTCCTCCCTTGTCGTAGGTCTTAGTACGTCTTCCATTGTTGGGGGTCTTTCCATGCCTATTATTTCCCAAAACTTGGTTAGCCATTTTAGCCGTTCCCCCAAACTTTCGGCAGTTTCCTTTTCGTAGTCAAATGATATGACATTTTTAGTCCGATCCTGTTCGTTAGCCATTATCATTAAAAAAAAAAATTCTTCCTGTCTTTCTACGTACTTTGTTCCTGATTATTTAGTCTTTGTTGGCGTAAAAAGCAATAGAAATGTCTGCGTTCCCTAGACAGAAATATTCTTCTCCTATCTTCGGTCCGCCTGACGTCGTTTTCTATTCCTGAATCGTCTGAGGTTACCCAAAGGAAGGTTTCTGTACTTGAACCGCCAGTCTCGTAATCACTAGATGCACTGCTACTCATGTAGAACAATTGTAAGCCGAAACAAAAAAAAGAAAAAAAATTTTAACTATAGGATTATTTTACTTTTCTAAAGTGTGCCTTATAAAAAAAATATTATTTATCGACGCTCTTCTTGAGGGCTATATTCGGATAAAGAATGCAAAAAGCTAATTGAAGATTTTTAAGATAACTTGGTAAGATTTAAAAAACAATGCTAAATATTTAAAGAATTGACCACAAAAATAAAATAAACAATGCTAATTTTTAAAAATTTTACCTTAATTATGAAAGATTTAAGAAGAAAAAAAAACAAATTTTAAATAAAATATTTAAAGAAATGTCCTTAACTATAAAAGATTTAAAAAAAAAAAAAAAAAATTTCAAAACTAAAAAAATTTTCTTTAAATTGTTTTTTTATGCGATTGTTAAACTTATATTAGAAATTTTAATTAGAAAACATATAAGGATCTTACGCTAAAGCTGTCAATATTGTTGATTTGTGTAGTTGATTTTTTTCCATCGCCATGTATGCTGTTGCTTGATGATGTTAGTTATGTTCCAATGTTGACTTTTATTTTTGAGAGTTCTTTGAATTATTCCTCTTGTTTGGTAAATTCGTTGATTTAGTTGTGTTGTAAAAAAAAAATTTCTCCGTTTTTTTGTAAGTTTGACGATTTGTTTAATTTATTTATGATGTTACTTTTATCGTAATTAGATAATGATTTTTATTGTGTCGTTTAATATTTATATCGAAAAGTTTTTATCACGCGACGGCACCGGGGAATTTGTCCTTTTCACCTTTTACTTAGGTTCCCACTTGGTACACACTTTTTATTTTCGCGTAGTGAATTCCTTCTATCGAGGCTTGACACTTAAAGATTTAAACGACACTGCTTAAAATTGAAATTACACTTTTCACTTTTTTTTTTTTTTAAATTTTCGCGACACTTTTTTTAGGGTCCTTTTGAAAACTTTTATTATATTATTATTTTTTTCGGGTGGTTTGGCGGTGCTACTTGAGGACCTGACCGCGTAAAAATTTTTTTTTTTTTTGGTGGTTCGGTGGTGCTACTTGAGGACCTGACCACGGTTGGGCGCCAGTTAATTAAAACAACGTTAAGTGTTTTCGTTTTTGAATTCTAAATTGAACTGTCTTTCTTTATTTTATGGTTTATATTTATATGTTTACAAAATGATTAAAATATTATTGGAGAATAATAAAATAACTAAAGAGAATAATTACATGCATATGTTATGAAAGGTAACTTATAATAAGAGAAAAGTTTGTATTAAAATAAAGAGTAAATAAGCTTCAAATTTAAGAGAAATAATTGTATGAGTAGTAATGTTAAATTTATTGGGAATTTCATTTACTTTACCGAAAGTGTTGACATCAGTATTGGCTTGTTTGGCGTGTGCAACGATTTCCTGAGTTCCGTGGAAATCGTCTGCATAAAATGCAATGCAGGTGTCACACTTTGTATGAGCGATAGCGGAAATTGAGAAATATTCAAAAGCATAATTTGTGTGGGAACGGAAATTGTGAAATATGTGAGAACGTACGATTCTTGTACAAAGAATTGTGAAGTCTGCTGAAATGTTTTTAAGAACATTCCACGAATTTTATGGCACGTGTGTGCAAATTTATTTTGAATGTTTGTGACATTAACTTATATAAAGCTAAGATCGCTTTGAGTAACTCAGTATTTTACGCCGTTAAGAGTAAGACATCTTCTTGCAAAGGCATACTTAATTCCTGGTCTACTTTATGGCTGTGAACTTTTTGGCAACTGCGACTACGTCAGCAAGAAAAAACTAAATATTTTTTACAACAATATTGTTAGATATGTTTGTGGACTGAAGAAACGTGATAGCGTTTCGACTTTCTCAAAAAGTCTTTATGGAGTCTCATTCGATAACCTTATTAATATAATGGTTTTAATGTTTTTGCACAAAATTATTTACACTGAGAAACCCCTATATTTTTATGATCCAGAAGGGGCAAAAAACTTATTATCTCTATGCGTCGACGCCTTGTGTCAGAATGGCAATTTTTCATAAACGCCACACGTTAGTTAGCAACGCGATACGTTTTAAGAAATTTTTGTTTAGTTACTTTGTTTAAATGTATTTAATTTTCATTTCTTTAAATTCATGAATTTTAATAATTTCTTGTATTTATTTTACTTTATTTTAAATAAGTTATATATATTTTTTTTTTTTATTGTATTTTAATTTTGTGGCGAATTTTTGAACGATGAAAATCCTGTACTTTAATTATAAGACATGTCTTGTTGTACAGGAAATTAATAAAGAAATAAAGAAATCTAAAAACATTACTTATCAGCAAGTATCGACATAAAAAAATCTATACTAATAATCTATACTAGCATAATAAAGAGGAAATGTGTGTTTGTTTGTTTGTAGGAGGTAATCTCCGTAACTACTCATCTGATCTTCCTGAAATGTTCACAGAATCTTACTGCAGATATGAAAAGTGCAACAGGCTGTATTCTTTTAAAATATTTTTAGTGGGCGTGACACCTCCCATACAGAGTAAATTTTTAACATCATATATATTAAGTACTATGATAGGGAGAGCTTTGCAAATTTGTCTCAGGTCATCTATTATTAACGTGAGTAGTCAGACAAAAAAATGGGCGGGATTGGACAAATGCGCGTGGCACCCCCCAACAAATTTAATATTAAATGTTATATATCTGAATTATTGCAATAGTGAGAGCTTTGGGACTTTGCGATTCGTGGGAGGGGGGGCAGGAGGAGGGTGTAGCGAAGCACACCGGGTTACTTCTAGTATATTTATAAATAATCAGAAAATTTAAATCGCAAAATCAACTAAGAATCTAGATATATTTTTGAATGACATTCTTACGTGGACGAACCACATTAACTATGCTTGTGATCGTATGTTCTCTATGACTAGAAGAAGACTTTGGCAAACCCAGACCTATACACCTATGAAAATAGAATCCTACTTGCCAAAACTTATCTGATGCCCGTTTTACTGTATGGTTGTTAGCTATTTGCGCAATGTGATACAATACAAAGGAAATTGAATGTTGCACTTAACAACATAATCAGATATGTGTATGGACTTAATAGGCGTTCTAGTGTATCTTTGTTTTCATCGCAACTATATGGCGTTTCTTTAGTTTTAGTTTTTAGTTTAGTTTAGTTTTTACATAAAATGGTATATACCCAAAAAACCCGATCATCTGTACGACAAACTATATATTTCAGATATAAGCATGGGAAAAAAATTAGATCAATTGATATAAAAGCTTAATATCGGAGTGGCATTTATACATAGCTCTCAACTTTTAAGTAACGCACGAAAATTTAAAGAAAATATTTTTAAAGTCTTTTCGGCATAACTATTTGAAACGTTAGATATTATATGATATTATAATACATTTGATTAAATTAAGTTTCAAATACCTCAATTTTATTTTTTTACTAGCTGTTTTTACCCGGTCTTGTCCGGGATCCAAAGGCCTAGTCCCCAATGAACAAAATGAAAATGAACTTCTCCCCAAAAATTTGTATGGGATTGGGGAGTAAACTAATTTTTTATTTCAACCAAAAATATTTTGATTTTTTAATTTAGAAGATTTTTTCTAAGACGCTCAGAAAAAATGCTTCAAAAATAAGCTGCGAAACCGCTTTTTTTTTAAGTTTATTTATTTTGCAAACATCAAATATAACGTAATCGTTTGCAAATTAAAAGAATCAGAACTTTTAAAAATTTAATTGCTTCATTCAATATGTGATCATCATTGAGCAGAGACGTCAAATTTATAGAAGTTTCAAAAATGGAAAATGGATGCGACGTTTAAAATTGTGCCGCAATGTTGCTTTAAGCAACTGTTCATAGCATATGTGTGGCCTATTTGGATCAACAGGTAATTATTGCGCATACGTAGATCAAATTTATCATAAGACTTTATACTAAGCTGTGTTCCGCGAGCGCGTCACTTCCGCGCGTTTGGCAGCCACACCCGTGCAGTTGTTGTCAACTTATTTTAATCGCCAAAATATATTTTTCAGATCATTCTGATATTTTAGCTGAGCTGTGTTCAGTGAGAGCGTCGCGTCCGCGCTCGCGCGCCGTTTTCTCACGTTTGGCAGATACACCCATGCTGCCGCTCAGTTGTCGTCAACTTATTTTAATTGCCAAATTATATTTTTCAGATCATGCGATATTTTACCTAAGCTGTGTTCCGCGTCCGAGCGTTTAGCAGCCACACCCGGGCTGCCGCGCAGTTGTTTTCAACTTATTTTAATTGCCGATATTTTTGCTGAGCTATGTTCCGCGATCGCGTCGTGTCCGCGTCTGCGCACCGAAATGATGCTATTGACAAGAATATAGATTTTAAATGCGTTTATCGCAAATTTTCACTTAAATAAATATTTAACAAAATTCATTAAATAAAAATATGTAAAAATTTAAGAACAAATTTGGGGAGTGAGTTCATTTTTTTATTTCGTTTAAAAAAAAAAATGGGGAATTTGTTCATTTCTTTTGGTGACCTTTTTTAAATTTGGGGAATTTGTTAATTGTGAAGTTATTTCCGTGTGTACCAAATTTCAGAGAATTCCGTTGAAAAATACAAATTGGTATTGCGAACAAATGTACCAAATACAGAAAATGAGTTTTATAAAAAAAGTGGGCGTGGCCAGAAATGTATATAATCTGACCTTCGCTGGAGTGCAGAGATCACGTTTACCAAATTTCAGAGAAAGGCGTTGAAAAATAAAAGTTTGTACAGCAGTCAAACAAAGAAACATATAAAAGGAATAAAAATAATTTTTTATATATTGAAGTAGGCGTAAAATTAGGCATGGCCTGTAAGAAGCATATGGCGTCATTGCCTGGAGTACACAGATTGTGCGTACCAAATTTCAGAGAAATCCATTGAAAAATAAAAATTTGTATAGCGAACAAATATACCAAAAAACAGAAAATGAGCTGTATACAAAAAGTGCGCGTGAAAGTAAGCGTTTCCGGTAATAATCACATGGCGACCTTTCCCGAAGTACAGAAATCGTGCGTACCAAATTTTAGAGAAATCCGTTGAAAAATACAAATTTTTATAGCAAACAAATATAAAAAAACAGAAAATTAATTTTGTATAAAAAGTGGGCGTAAAAGTAGACCAGGCCGCAAAAATCATATGGTGACCTTGCCTGGAGTACAGAGATTTTGCGTACCAAATTTCAGAGAAATCCGTTGAAAAATAAAAATTTGTATAGCGAACAAATATACCAAAAAACAGAAAATGAATTGTATAAAAAAGTGGGCGTAAAAGTAGGCGTGGCTTGTAAGAATTATATGGCGACCTTTCCCGGGGTACAGAAATCGTGGGTACCAAATTTCAGAGAAATCAGTTGAAAAATAAAAATTTTTATAGCGAACAAATATACCAAAAAACAGAAAATGAATTGTACATAAAAAGTGGGCGCAAAAGTAGGCGTGGCCAGTAAGAATCATATGTCGACCTTTCCTGGAGTACATGGATTATGTGTACCAAATTTTAGACAAATCCGTTGAAAAATAAAAATTGGTATAGCGGCCAAACAAACAAACAAACAAACAGAAAATGAATTTTATATACTATATACATAAATTGTTAATCTTAATTGTTTTTTGTATTTTATGTAAAGAAAATTTGTAATTAATTTTAAAGTTTTTAAGGTTATTGTTAATCTAAATTGTTTTTTGTATCTTATATAATGAAGATTTGAAATAAGTTATAAATAAAAATAAAATAAATAAGTGGGATACAAGAACAAGTAGACCAATTTTAAAATTTACACTTGTTATTTACAACATGTCTGAATAAGATTCATTCATTTGTTCTTCTGACCATGTGGTCGAGTTTTCAAACTTACTTTGATCTCTTCCCGCTGATGGCCATTCGGTTCATACATTGTAAATACATAAAGATGAGATTGTACGTCTGTGGAACGAATTTAGGTCATCTTATGATGCAGTTTTAAATATACTTGAGCATTAAGACAACGTTTTTTCAACATTTGGAGCTCACGTTAAAGTTCTATCAAAATCGAACGAATTACTTGATAATATTCACCAAAAGATTACCCCTCCGGCACCCTCTAATTCTCAACCTGATTTAACACCTAACATTGCATTGTCACCATGTGAAACAGAGGTATTTTACGGAGATTATGTTTCCTGGCCGACATTAAATGACATGTTCACAGCCTTATATCGGAATAATAAACGTTTATCACCAGTAGAAAAGTTGTGCCATTTATTGAAGAAAACTCAAGGAGAAGCGCGCGATATCCTTAGAACATGTCCTTTAACAAATGAAGGCTTTGACATGGCTTGGCAGTATCTCGTTGACTGCTACGAAAATAAACGTGTACTTGTAAATGCTCAACTTAAGTCCGTTTTCAACATATCTTGCATTTCCAGGGAAACTGGCCCAATATTAAACGTATTCAACGTACAATCAACGACTCCGTTACAAAGCTTGCTCTTCCTCAAATTGATACTAACAATTGGGATGTCATTTTTTTTTATATATTTACTCCACTTGTCTACCAGATGCCACACTTAATTTGTGGGAACAATCCTTTAATAGTAACACAGATTAACCTTCCTGGAAAGAAATGGACGCTTTTTAGCGACAAGATATCAGACCTTCGGACTACGTTTTCTAGTTCTAATGTATCAGATCGTCGTAAAGCTAATTTAAACAAATCTATCCCTTCAGACCATAATAAACTTCGCAGCTTTCAAACGAATATTAAAACTTTCAAACCTGGAAAATGCTCAATTTGCCAGGATTTTTATCCACTTAAACTTTCCATGCCAAACTCTGGCGCAAATGAAGAACGAATACGCAATCATACTCGACCCAAATGCAGTCCACTATACACTCCTCAGTTATACATGGTACTGCTCTTGCTGATGTTTACTTTGATGACGTAGGGTTTACAGTTCGTGCATTAATCGACTCTGCGTCGGAAGCTACGTTCGTTTCCAAGCTGCTACAAAGGACAATCTCCTAAAACCACATTCATCTCAAATTGAAATTCATGGCCTAAATGAGGCTTTAACGGCTACCTCTACTCAATTGTGTCATATCCGAATAGGTTCCCCTATTGAGAAATTAAGTTAACTGGGAACCTTCCTATCCCTTCCACGCCTTACTCGAAAGTGATAGTTTTTCAGACCTACAATTGGCATACAGGTATGGTCACAAATATGCTGAGACATTGGTGGAGACCTTTAGCCGAAAATTATAAGAAGTGGTATATGATGGGATCACAATCAATCCCTAGTCAACAACAAACTGTTTTCGGAAGGATAATAACCGGCAAGGTTACCTCAAAACCCTCTTTTCCTACGTTTCCACTTTTTTAATGAACTCGTATTGAACAACCAGCTTCAAAGATACTGGGAACTAGAAGTTCCCAATAAACTCAGACTTTCTGATGACGATAAAGATTGCGAAGATATCTACCAATCTACAACATTTAGAAATGCGGATGAAGGGTATGTAGCTCTTTCTAAATTTATTAGAAATGAGTCTAAACTAGTTAAAAACCCGGAACTTGAACTAGAGTATGATCGTGCTATCACTGAATACTCAACTTTACATCAGATGACTATTTAACACCGTCCTATTTAAATACCGCATATTACTTACCCCACCATGCGGTTTTAAAACCCGACATCACCACCACAAAAATAGGTGAGGCCTTTAACGCAGCTAATCCTTCATATAATGGTACTAGTCTCAACCACACTCCGGTCCTGTTTTACAAGCAGAATTAACTACTCTCGTTTTACGATGGCGATTGTTCAGATATGTTTTCATTACAGATATTGAAAGGATGTATCACCAGATTTTGTTAAACGCTTCGCAAATAACCATTTTTTACTTAAGGTTCTTTCCCTGAACCATTTATTAGATGCCGAGTTCCGAAAGCTTTCACACTCAAGCACTACGAAAATTCTGGGCCTCCGATGGAATGCTGGAAGCGACCATTTCTATTTTATAATTAAAAATATTCCCGATCGCAATGTAGCCACTAAGAGATCAGTTCTGTTAGAAATCGCAAAGTTATTCGACCCCGCCGGATGGATTGCTCCTAAAATAATCGTAGCAAAAATAATTATGCAAGAAATCTGGAAACATGGTGCAAAGTGGAATAAAAATCCTAAATCTTCAACTTTACAAAAATGGCACACTTTTCTAGATGATTGTTCTAATATACAACTAATAAAAATTCCTCGTTTTGTCGATTTTGACCCTTCCTTCTCCATTGAGGTACATGGTTTTTGCGACGCCTCAGAAAGAGCTAATGCGGCAACTTTGTACCTTCGAGCTGAAATTGAAGGCATAGTATCTACTCACCTTTTGGTTGCTAAAACGAAGGTTGCTCCCGTAAAATTTGTATCGATACCAAGAAAAGAACTGTGTGGTGCATTACTTATGGCAAATATGATTCTGTTCGATCTCCAGTAAATCTCTGCCATTATAAACTCCTTTTCTGGACAGATTCAACCATTATATTGGCGTGGCTACAGCAACCAATTAATAGCTGAAAAACTTTCATTGAAAACAGAAAGTTTCAATGAAAAAGTTGGAAGTGAGTCGTGGTATCATGTTGAATCAAAATTTAACCCCGCCGATCTGGCATCTCGTGGACTCACAGTATCCGAATTCATATCGAAGGGTCTGTGAAGGTGTGGAACGTCATGGCTTAGAAATTTCCATATCGAATGGCGAACAAAATTGGCAAAATCCCTCAGTTTCTTAACAAACGAAGAGGCGAATGTCTACATCACACTAACTAATCACATCGATATTTTAAAACACTTCTCTGATCTCCCCCGGGCTATGCGTGCTATCGCTCATAATATTCGTTTCTTTTACCGCACCAAGCATATACATCGATACAAATTGATATTTGATAACGAACTACAATTTTCGGAAATGAACTTCTAAGATAGCGAATGATAATCGCATGTCAAAAATTTTATTTCGCTAAAGAATATTCGTTGCTCTCACAAGGTTTGGAAGTACCAGAAAAAAGCACCCTTATGGTTTTTACTCTGATGATATTATGAGAATCAATGGCAGGTTATCCAATTCTCCCATGCTCAGCTAAAAAAAATTCCAATACTATTGCCCTACAATGCATATTACACAAAAATTTATATTTCATACCTCCATAAACAAATGCTCTTTTGTATAGACCAATGAGAATGCTTAAAACCTTGATTAAATTAATTATCTCTCAGTGTAACATATGTGTTATACAGAAACGATCAAGAAGTCAACAAATTATGGCCACACTTCCCCCTGAAAGACCAATTGTCTCGCCGTTTTACTAACACTAGTGAAATTTCTACACATGCTTTTCTGGCAGCTTTTTTCGGTTCTTCGCCCGAAGACCATCTCCAAATGCCCTATATTCAGACAATGGAATCGCTTTTGTAGGTGCCGCAAATATACTAAATAGCGATAAAGATAAATTTCTTTCACTTTTAAAACACTGTTCATTATTCTTTCACCGGTCTTGAATGGCATTTTACATCACCAGGTGCGCCACATATGGGAGGACTCTGGGAAGGTGGAGTCAAGAGTTTCAAATTGCACTTTACGAAAATATCAAATTCACAAACGTTTGCTTTCGAGGAATTGAGCACTATGTTAACTCGAATTAAAGCATGTGCGAACTCACGATTCCCGTAGATCTTTGCGCTCTTACCCCCGGCCATTTCCTAATTGGAGCCCCACTATTATCATCCTCAGAACCTGCTTTTTCTAATCATTCCTTGAGCTATGCAAATCGCATAAAATTTCTCCATCAATACTTTGTCCGCTGATGGAAAGAGGAATAGCTTAAGGATCCATAAACGTTTTTAATGGAAATTCCCCGAGCGGGATTATGCTATCGGAGATCGCGTAGTTATAAGAAAAGATAACTTGCCTCCCAATCAATGGCGACTAGGTCGCATTGAAAGGGTTATCCATAGTGCAGATAACAGGTTTAAAGTCGCCAAAATACGAACAGGTAATGGCTTAGTTACTAGGCCTATCATAAAATTGGGTTTGCTTCCCCTCCCTGCACAAAACTAACAATATATTTTGTCTTCTTTAATTTTGTAGCAATATTTTGTTCAGTCAAACCCGGAGAAACCTATCGCCCTTAGAAGAAAAAACACAAAAACCTAATACTGGTCGCACCAACCATTATGATTGCCGATTATGCCGCACACATTAAAAAAAAATTAACGTTATCGAGAAGATAAATATTGTTAAGCCGGTGAGAATTGTCTAGCTCATTTCCGTTTAGTTCAACGTTGTCGTAAATATGAATATATTTTGATGAAAGTTGGTATATAAGCTTTTATCGGCCACAGGATGAGCGCTATTGAAATTTGTGAAAATCGGTCCATGTTCAGACTTGGTCCCCATACAAATGACCCCTATGAAATCGACATAAATTGCCATAAGATCCAAACTATCACATAGATCTTAGTCAAATTGGGTTGTATGTGTTTATTGTGTTCACTTATCAGTAGTCCAAAAAAATCACTATAGGACAATTCTTAGTCAAAGACCCCGTATAGAGCTGCTTCCCCATCTTCATTTAAATCTATCAAAAAAAAAACAAAAATATTGCACAGATTCTTCGCAAATTCGGTTTGTGTATATTTTTTCAAAATATAAGTCACTTTACCAATTATGGTCAGGATCGGTCCATTGTCCAACTTGGTCCCCATATAAATATAGCACCCGATATGAACTTTTTCATATCTGCAGCCAAAAAAATTAATAACAATGGCACCCAAATTTGGTTATGCTTATCTTCTATATCCAATTAGTTGGACCGAAGAGATAGGCTCTCTAAACCATGGTATAGGTAATTTCTTACTTGTTCATATATAAGTTTTTATACCCCCCACTCCAGTGTGCGGAGGGTATATATAAGTTTGTCATTCCATTTGTAATAATTAGAAAAAAAAATTTTGGACCGCATAAAATATATATATTTGTGATCCTTATAACAACCGCATTTGATATAGCGATGTCCGTCTGTCCTTCTGTGGAAATCACGATTACGGCATCAATCGGGCAGCTAGGGTGCTCGTTGACATAAGAAATGATTCATTACCATCCTGGAAAGTTTGCTATTTAAAATCGTCCAAATCGGTCGATTACGGCCCAAGATTTGAATGAAGAACTAAAAAAAGTCTTGAAAAAATATAATTTTCTATGTTGTTCTTGTCACGATCACGCCCTCAATAGTGCAGCTATAGTGATCCCTTTTGGTGAGAATGATTCACCAAATTTATGGGAAGATTTCTATTTCAAAAATCTTTAAAATCGGTGGAACAGGTCCAGGAAAATCTCTGAAGTAAAAAAAATGAAAAATATGATGTTTCTATAGTGTTTTTGTTGTTATTCTAAATGTTGTGTTGTTGCCATAGCTGGACTTGTTGTTTTTGTGGTCGTTGTGGTAATAATATTATAAAAACTAACGCTTTGTACATTTTTTTATTAACTCTGGTAGAAAAATTTAAAAGTTTCCATTGTTTTGGCATCACTAAACAAATTTGGTAGATCATTTCTGTTATTACCGCGAGCCTGCCTGAAAAATTTCAGATCGAATGGGTCATGGGAAAGGGGTTAAAATCGATCCAAAATTTTTTCGACAAGCAGACACTACGAGTTAATATAAATGAAGTAAAAATTCACCAACATCTAAAGCAAATAATGCTGAAATACCTAGTTGTTAATAAAAAAAAACAACGTAAATTTAGCAAAAAAAAAATTTTATGTATTAATTTATTTAAAGAGAAAAACTCAAAAATAACGTTTGATGTTGTATTTTTTGTGTGTAATATTTACATATACATACATACACATATTAAATAATACCAATTATATACATATATTATATATATGTATATCCATAATAACTGCATGTTAGAAATAAATCGGTATATTATTTTATTTACATAAATTTCTGCAATATTTTGTTGTGGGGAAAATACATTTTGCTCAGCGTGACTATGCCACAGTAGATGGTGCCACAATTTTTGTTTGTTCTAATTAGCTTTGCAATAGTTATTTTTATTTTAACATGAATGTTATATTTTCAACTAGATATCATACAGAACAATGTTAAGAGTATACACGGGCTGGATTTTTATTTCATACGATTTTTCATTATTCTTTTACAAATATGTTGTCTTTACAAAATAGAGTTACCGAGTTCATCAAAGAGTTTGTTGCTTTCAAAACAGTTCTACATAGTTATAAAGAATTATTATTCTGCTTTTCCTACAAAATATCTGATTGCGATTACATCTAATTTTTAAAAATTGTTTATAACTACTGAAGCATTATTATTCACATAAATACAAAATTGCACTTTTTAAGTTTTCCATTCAAATTTAAGAAAATATCAATTCTAAAAACTGGAATTAAAAATTTCCAATTATAAATTGCAATTAATTGAAATTCAGAAAATCATATCAAAACGTCGGAAATTATAATTTTAAATTTAGAAGACATCAATTGCATCTTTAATATATAAATTTTATTCGTTAAACACAAATTGAAATTCCAAAAAAAAACAAGTAGGAGTGTAAAATTCGGCTATGCCGAATCTTTGATACCCTCCACCTAGGTTTTCTTGCACTATTTGTAACATATTTAGATAAAATATTTGAAAATGTAAACAATTTGATCAATTTAGTAATTTATTACAACAAATACTCTGAATTTTCAGCATTTACGTTTAACAATTTTAAAGTCAATAGAAGATATTAAACAAAATATATTTTTAAATTTCGGATCTTTTTCGGAATACTTGACCATGTTTTATATTTTAAAAGCACTAGCGTTAATCAGTTTTATTTTTTCGATCTTATTATGACATTCCATTTGTAACGCATCGATAAATGGATTTGCGTCTATGTGTTTAATGCAAAAGATTTCTTACTTTTGTCGAATTGTAGGGATTTTTTGAAAAATTTTTTTTAACAACTTAATATTATATACGTTTCAATTTTAAACTTTAAAATTAAAAATATCTATCTTTTTTAAATCTGGTAATAACTCTATAATATGGAGATAGTAAATACGTGGCTTCTTTAATAAGAATGACAAGTAAAAAACACTTTTGTGCAGTTTACTTGTTTTGTGCATTTTTTTTAATACATACATAAGTACGCCATCTTTGTAGATCTCTTCGATTATATTAAAGGTGCTATTACATGATGTGTTTTTACATATGTACTGTCAAATTTTCCCACAACAAAAGTTGTACACATCGTGTGATACATATGAAACATTGTTTATGTACAATACATGAAGAAAGTCACATGTACATTTTTCAATTAGAACAGGTTCTATTTTTGCATGACAAACATGAAAATACAACACTGCTTGTGGCGAAAGAAAAACAGAGTAAATTTTAAAGATTAATATTGAAAGAAAAATAAATTGTTTAGTATTAACAATTAAAAAATATATAACCTTTTTTTTAACAATAAATTTTTGTAAATTCACAAATTAAATCAGCTGTTGTTTACACTTAGAGGTTATGTCAAACGGAAATACATATGCACGTGTGATAGCAAAAATTATGAATCGTATGTAAAAGACAATTTTGAGGAATTTCATATGGATAAAAAAAGTGACAGTACATATGTAAAAAACACTTCGTATAATAGCACCTTAAGTAAGTAAGTAAATAAAAAGAATATTAAAATATTATAAATGTAAACATAATTGATTTTAGAAAAATGTCCGAATCGTTTTTCGATGATGCTGAAAACACATCAAAGAAATACAGAAAACAAAGGTTTTACTCAAGTTAGTTGAGAGACGAGAAGCTAATGGGACAGAACAGGTCAAAGATGACGACTTTAAATACAGATGCAAGGCTTGTGAAAAAATATTAAATTGCGATAAATCAGATCTAAATATACATGCTAATAACCAATGTCTTAAAAAAATATGTTTTTAAACCAACAACCAAAATTCTGTTTACGTTATAAGATCCCATTTGCAAGCCATTTTAATTAATTGTGTAAATTTTAAATGCACATCTAACCATATAAAAGATGAATTATACAGAATAGTAAAAATATTTTTTTTATAATATCTGTTGATTTTTTATATTGTTTTTATGTAATTCTAATGATATTATTATCTTAATTTTTATGATATTTTTTTCGTTTTTATGTTATTTTTGCATTATTGAAATTGAAAATTAACAAATTAAAAATAATTTTTTTTTTGAAAAATTGAAAAAAGTAGTGTAGGGTAAAATGTAGAGAGAAAAAAGTGAGTGTAGGGAAAAAAAGGGATTTTTTTTCATTAGCGTAGAGATTTCTGTAAAAATCTCCTGGCATCACTGGTACCTATTAAAAAACAATGTAAGATTTCACCAAACAATGCGACGTATATCTGCTTTGTTCAAAAGCTTTCATAAGACTAAATGAAATTGTTACTTATGCATGAAACACATAGACGACAGAGGCTACACAAACACACGGATACAAATGCTACTGGCTACAATTGTAGTCGTGTAGTCAACTACTTAATTTTTTTGAAAACGACAGCAACATATAACAACAATATAAACAGTTGTTTTTATACAAAATCATTTTTATTTCAGTAGTGCCAATTATATTTTTTTTTTAACTTTACTAAAATAGAAAAACATGTATGATTCTATATAAAATTGTCTTGAATATATTACTTATTTATAATGCATTATTATAACGTAAAAATAAATAAATAAAATTACTTATTAATAGAATTATTATAGCATTTCATTTTGCGATTATTTATTTCAACAAAATAAAATATTTCATACCACTAATATCTTTTACATATTTTGTTATATTGTCAACACTATTTTTATTTTGTATCCAACAAAAACAGAAATTAAGGCCTAGTTAGCCACCCGTAACCTTAACCGTACCGCACCGTAAATGTAACGTTGGCATTTTGTGCAATTATAGAACGGAAAAACGTGCCATATGATTTTGACGCAAACAAAACAAGTAAACAAACACAAAAAGAAGCCAACGAAAGAAAAAGTAAAAATTTAAATTAAAAATTAAAAAACAACATGAATTTGGATGTTGAGGATATATTTATAACTTTAAATTTTTATAATTTGTGCAAAACTTATAAAAATAGAAAGAAACGCCGTATTAGAAGATGGGGTGTTCGTCCAATAAATCTTGACTGGAACAGAAGTGGATACCATGGAAAAGTTTTTGCTGAAATGAAGAAACTAGATGAAGAACAATTTTTTAAACATACCCGAATGCCACGCGAACTTTTTAATTTGTTGCTATGTTTGATAAAAGATAAAATTACCAAACCAAAACAAAGAATTGGACCTGAGGAAAGGCTGGAAATTACATTACTGTAAGTAACATGTTTCCTAAAATGTAATCAAGTAATAAATTTTATTTTAGTCACTTGGGTCAAGGGTGCTCCTTACAATCAATTGCTTGGAGCCACATGTTGGGAAAAACAACCGTCCGCAATATCGTCTTAGAAACTTGCGAAATACTGTGGCAAGTTTTATCCCCAATATACGTTAGCGAGCCATCAACGCAGCAATACAAAGACATTGCAAAAGATTTCGAGAGATTGTGGGACATGCCTAATTGTGTTGGAGCTATCGATGGGAAACATGTGGCTCTTAAGTGTCCAGCAAATTCCGGATCAATGTTTCACAATTATAAGAAATATTTCAGTACCGTTCTGATGGGAGTTTGCGATGCCAATTACACTTTTATATCTGTATCTGTTGGTGCATATGGGAGTCAAAGTGATGGAGGTATGTAATTTGTAGTTGCTGCAATTGGAATATTAGAAATAATTTCACTAATTCTCGATTTAATTAATTCACAGGGATATTTCGTTTATCAGCATTCGGTGAATCCGTAATATCAGGTACAGTAGCTGTACCAGCTAGCAAACCACTCTCTTCCACTTCTTCCGATCTCTTCCCGCACTTCTTTATTGGCGATGCGGCTTTCCCTTTAAGATCTAACCTCATGCGACCATATCCAGGGTCAAATATCGATGAGAAAAAAAATTTTTTTAATTACAGACTATCCCGTGCTCGCCGAGTTATAGAAAATTGTTTTGGGATATTGTCAGCACGTTGGAGGATACTGCTCACCACAATTGAAATGTCACCAGATAATTGTGACATCATCGTATTAGCGTGCGTTGCACTTCATAACTTCATTATGTTGAATGATCACAAGCGTTGGTATTGCCCAGCAAACTATGTGGATCGAGAGGGTGATGATGGTGTAGTCCAAGAAGGAGAGTGGAGAAGCCAAATAAGATCTGATGGTAGTCACCTTTTGCGTTCGTATACTACACATATTCGCAGATCAACTCAGGCAGCAATGGAGTTGAGAAATAAATTAGCCGATTATTTTTTTAATGAAGGAGCTCTCCCGTATCAAAATCGTATGATATAACTATCTACATTTTTGTCTATAAATTTTGTACAAACATGTAAAAGACTAAACATGAATTAATAAAAAAGTCATATATTTTTATAAAAAGCACTAATTTATTTAAAGTAACCAAATAACTCATCTGGCTCTAATTGCACAAAATTATAAAAAAAAAATTAAAACTTTTAATATAGTTAGAATATTCTGGCTAAAAAACTAATCAATATTTAAAATTTTTGTATTAGAATTTTTATTTGCTAGCAAAAATTTTCTTACATATAAAATTACATAAAATTATAGTCGGTCAAGACTGATATATATATATCATAATATATATATATCATATACCATGCGTTGCAAGAGAGGATATTGGATTAAACTTTGCTGAGGCAATAACTGGATACATAAGCGTAAACCAAATTTTGGTGCTATTATCAATTTATGGCGTGCAGATATGAAAAAGTTCATATCTAATATTCTTTTTATATATGGATTATGCGGAAAAATGGGATCTTGACCATACTCATTTAAGTCACTTACCTTCGAAAAAACATATATAAACCAGATTCTTAAAAAATCAATCCAATATATTTCTTTTTTGGTAGATTTTAGTGAAGAAATAAATTTACATTAAACAACAAATTAACATAAAACATAAAAACAAAACACATTAATTATTCAATAAAAGTATATAACAAAAACAAAACACATTAATAATTCAATAAAAGTAAATAACAAAGGAAAAACTATAGTATATAAAAAGGTTCATATAATAAATTTACATAAAACATAAATTAGTATAAAACATAAAAATTAACTTAAAAACAAAACACATTAATAATAATTATTCTGGCTCTAATTTTATTTCCCATAACAGAGCCGTTAATTTTTGCATGGCTTTCATTTGCTTCGCCGAACTCATCGTCGCTATTGTGGCGACCATCATTTTTCCGAATCCGTAGATTGGGTCAGCTTGTCTTTCCTTTTCCTTTTCTTCCTTTGTTTCACAAAGGCGTTTGAAGGCACCCACTGCTTCCGAAAATGCGTCATCCGAAGTATCCTTTCTTTTCCTTTTGGTAACCACTGACGAAGGTGATGAACGGCATAGCGACTGTGAGTACGCTTCAGGAAAAACCTCAATACATTCCGATTGTGAAGGAATGTCCACGGAAGTATTCGAATATTCTTCCGTTATGTTTACCGAAGATCGCATGCTGCAAATGCACAAAATTATAAAAAATATAAAAACTTTTGAAACATTGAATTTACTTACGGCCGTGGATATACGTGAGGAGCTATAAACTCCATCATGTTCATAAGCGACCATGATGGTCTGGAATTGGCGCCACTTCCAGACGGTAGTTTTTCCAGTCGTTTTTCTCGGGCGTATCTGTCCCGTAGACATGCCCATCTCTTCATACATAAGTCTTCTAAATAAAGCAAATTAAAATTTATTAAAAAATACCATACATATGTACACAAAATCTAATTAATTTACCTGTAGAATTCATTTCCTCCGCAATTCGTTTCCACGCAGCCTTTTTCTTTTCGGCCAATTTGTAATTGGGGCTGCATTTATTATAAATGCAGTCAGTTGCCTCCACAAGCAAAATTAATTTTTCATCGTTCATTCTATCTTTTTTTAAATTATTTTAAATTTATGACTATCGTCTTATTTTTTGTTTTCGCGCTCTTACTGATTGCCAAACTATCAGCTGTTTACAAATGTCACGTAAATATGTAGTAAAATTTTGTTTTTACAGGTTGGGACGTTCCGGTTACGTGACAGTTGAGTTCGGTAACTGCTCTAATTGCTTTTAATGTAACAGAAAAACACAGCTGACACGGTTGGTTACGGTTACGGGTGGCTAACTAGGCCTTTAGCCTAAGTTGACTACAGCAGCAAAAGTGGTCATGTAGTCGTCTCTGTGTTGGTGTCAAAATAATCGTTTTCATATAAACGTGTGTATTATATTTTTGACAGGCTGTAGTCGTGTAGCCGCTGTCGTCTATGTGTTTCATGAGAGAGTTCGGCTAACTGGTGCCATTATGTATATGTGTGTGTAAACAAAAATATACGATATCCCAGTAATCATTTCGAAGATTGTTTTAACAAAAATCATCTTACGGTGTCTTCTTCGAGCACTTTTGATGATTAAAAACCGATTAATCACATGCGGTATTAGAAAAAGATTAAGAAATGATTTTTGCTTACGCTTAAAAAGTGATTTATAGAAAAATGACATTAAATATGACTCAAAAATAAGTCGAAATTAATCAGAAAATTGGATAAAAAAGGTTCTCAAGATGAGTCGGGGGTAAGGTAATATTTCCTCCCAACAAAAGAATATTTTGTGATCAGCAAAAGAGCGCATTTATGACTGTTTTAATAGCACAGAGGAGTCAAAAAAGACTCCACATGACCACATATTGCATAAATTGTTTACTGGGATTTTATTCACTATCTGTAGAAACAGTTTTTTAAGTAAAACAAATCTGCACACAATTTCAATTCTATTTCGTTTACAATGATACGATCACTTTGTTTACTAGCTAGTAGTAAAATAAGAAAATAGTATTATAATACAGCGTAATGATGAATTGTACTTCTCAATTAGTTTATTTTTAATGTGCCATAAGAAGTTCGGTTTGTGCTAATAAAATGAATGAATATATGCTTCCCAGGGCGAAGCTTAATCATTGCACTTTGATTGAGTTGAGCCCGCGACTATTCCTGATGTGCATAGCTCGTGTCTACAATTTTTGGTAGTTGGGAATGGCGTTTGTGCAAAGGGAAGCATGAACACTTGTTTCCCAGAGCGAGGCTTAATCATTGCACTTTGATTGAGCTGAGCTCCGCGATTATTCCTAATGCGGAATAAATCGTGTATTAAATTCTCGGTAGTCCGGGAATGGCGTTTGCCTGCGCCAAACATTAAATAATAAATTTTAAAAATGTATTATAATTAAATATTATTGACATTATATTATTATCATCTGAGAAAAAAAATTTTTTTTAAACATCAATTTTTAACAGAGTAGAATTTTATGGTTTCAATACTACTTTTGAATGCAAGTATGTACTAAAAGTAGAACCCTTAAAATCATACTATTTTTTGCAACCCTAAAAATCGCAATATTTTGTATAAATAAAATAATTTATATTTTATTATTTTTAATATGCGCTTATTATCGAAATACATATACAGAATATATGAATGTTATTCATAGTATTTTGATATTTGCAACAGTAGTCTGTATGTATCAATTTGTAATATATTGTGATCTTATAAAAATCGCAGAATATTGATATTGATTTTATATAGTTTCTTTTATTAATTAATTAACTTAAATATTACACCATAAAATGTTGATATTGGTGAATTTTTATATTACTACCACAACGACCATAAAAAAAACAAGTACAGCTGTGACAAAATACAAAATTTAGAATAACAATATAGGAAAACATCATATTTTTTTACCTTTTCAGTGATTTCTCGGCACCTATGAAACCTATTGTCACGACTTAAAAAACAGAAACCTTCTCGTGATGTTGGTGTATCATTCTCACTAACAACAAGTGCCCTAGCTGTCCTATTGAGAACGTTATCGTGACAAGAACAACATAGTCAAATCATATTTTTTCAAGACTTTTTTTTACTCCATCGTTCAATTCTCGGGACCAGATAAACCGATTTGGACGATTTTAAATAGCAAACTTTTCAGGATGTTACTGAATCATTTTTTATACCAACGATTGAAGCCGTCATCGTGATTTCCACAGACGGACAGACGGACATCGCTATATCAACTCCGCTTGTTATAAGGATCACAAATATATATATTTTATGGGGTCCAGATTTTTTTTTTCTAATTATTACAAACGGAATGACAAACTTATATATACCCTCTGCACACTGGAGTGGAGGGTATAAAAAAACACCAAATACCTATGTTTACATTTAAAAAATTTTTACATTTAAAAAAAATATTGACATTCAGGAGAAATTAATAGCTTTTCAGTACCGCGATTCAGTAACTTCTTTTAACGATAGTCGAATCGTTAAAAAAAAGAAAATAGCAAAGTTATCAGTAAAATTTTTAAGCGATATTCGCTATTGTTAAACTCAGCTGTTGTTGTTATCTAAACGACAACCATTTTTGTGTTGTTTATTCAATCGATAAAAACTTAAATTTTTAGGCTGAAATGCCGTCATACATAAATAAAAATCATAAAATAGTGAAAATATTTTGCTTTTATTAAAAAAAACTTTTTTATATAATTAAAAAAATTAAATAGCATATTCAATTCATTATTTCATTTTCAAATAAATACACAGAAATATTAGTAAAAAAAAATAAAGATATTAAACATAAACATAAAATCATCCTGTCAAACACGGAGTAATTAGTTTTTTTCTATTCTTCTTTGTGTTTTTCGCTTATTTTGACAGAGATGCCATCGTCTACACTTTAAATAAATAGAAAAATAGATTAGTCGACTGTCGTTAAGATGTATATACTTAGTGAATCACTTAATCCTTAGTGCAAACAACAATAGCTGTCGATATATTTTGCGATTGTCGGATTGTTGAAATTTACAGAATCACACTACAGAAAACATTAATTTAAATTCAATGTATTTTAGAAAACGTCAAATGATATTTAAGAATTGCGAACATAAAAACTGTTACATAAATAAACGCAATTTGATGAGAATGTTGTTTATATATAAATTTTCATAATTTTTTTTGGATGAAAATTTGAAGTTTTTCAGAAAATAAAGATAACAAATTATTTTATTTAAAATGTTTGGGACATTTGGTTTTTTGCGAATATTTATTATTATAAATTTATTCTCTATGTTTTCCATATATGGCAATATTTTAATAAAAAAAATTGGGAGAGTTTTTTTTGTGGTTATTATTTTGTTACTTCATCCGACCTATATGGCCGCAATGAAGAAATATTTGGCCAGTTTAAGGAAACTATACAGCCATATCCAATTAGCACGATTTAATGCATATAGCCACCCTACACAACCATTACCTTTGCAATGGAGGTTAGGGCGAGCTATTTAATTAGCAAAAACTAAATTAAACGAGAAGTTATGTCATGATGACCAAAAAGCAAACACCGAAATAAATCCGAAATAATAGAAAAGACGAAAACCAACCCAAAGAATTTGCTGAAATAATTTGCTATTAAGTTTAACAAATTGTTTACTTTTTCATTTACATTTATTATAAAGACTCAAACCGAGGTGGAGGGTATTAAAGATTCGGCACAGCCGAATTTAACACTCTTACTTGTTTTATATACCATTACTTATACATAATCTGCAATTGAAAAGAATTATACATTGCATTTTTGTAACTACACGTATCATTATGAAATTTACGATTTTATATTACATTTGTAAACATTGCTTACTAATGAATTATTTAGTTAGACACCATACTTTTGAAATTCAGCTTGCAGCAGTATATTCGAAGGCATACCTTGGAGTATCCACTGAAAAAACAATATCCTCGGAAAGTGGCGGGTTGAACAGTAAAATGTTATTTGATTTACTGCTTTGATATAAACAAAGTACCATTGAAAGATTTAAAACCTCATAAAAAACTTGGAAAGTTATAAGAAAATGAATGAGACTATTGCAGATAATGCCACAGCCAACATTTTAAACCACTCTTACTGTTTGAATGAATGTGTGGTTTTTACTTTATTTGACGTATATAATAACTAAAAGAAAACTGGTAACGAAAATATACATGGAATCATCTCAGTATGAAGATAGAGAACATAATGTTTTTAAGAAGTAATTTAAGTAATTGCATTTCAAGAGACTTTTCTGCTATTTTCAAATAGTTGTTTTGTTTAAAAGAGTTGTTGGAGGAGCAGTTACCAACTGGCCTTGAGTTAAAGCTGAAGACACTCTTGGTGATATGTATACGTGTTTTAGAGATTTTAAAATCATTAGTGGCCGAGAATGTGAAAGATTTTGTATATCCTGTGAAGTAATTGTGTTCATGGAAAATGACACACAGTGAACTTTATCTAAAACCTCACTGCTATGAATGCAGAAATAAAGAAAAGGTGCCAAATTACTTAATTAATAAAAAAAATTTTCAGAAGATGCTCCTAGTGGCGCTGAAAGACGCTGCTTCGAAATCGTTTATCGGCTTACATCCGTATAGCCCCAACATCGCCAATTCTGTAGTAATGAGGCCTTCAGTCACAGTTTAGAGGACATCAGCAGACAAGAGACACTTAAAGAGACTCTTGGTTGTACTACTTGCAGGATATTTTGGTCAAACACTGGCTGTCGTTCCAAGAAGAAGACTGTTTGATGAAAGTATTAATTGCTTGAAAGCTTCACATCCGTGGATATATTTTCTTAATTAAGCCTTATCACCAATATGCAGGTGCATCTCTTTAAAGATTTTATTGTTGGAACAAATGCAGCCGACTTACTAAAAATTTGTTAAAGAAATCAATGGAGAAATAGCATTCAAACCAGAATTCTGCAATTTGTTATTCTCTGAAGAAGTTCAATCCAAAGTCTATCCGTAAATTAGCCAAAATATGCACAACGAAAGCGAAAGAGTATTGATAGCTCAAAAAAAATATCGTGGACCATCTAAGCCATCACGGTTTGCATCGATGTACGAACCTAAAAAAAAAATAACTCCTTATATGTATGAAAAAAGCCATGCTCCACCAGTATACTCTGATCAAAGAGAGTATACTGTTTTTTGTTTTCTTTCTTTGTTGTAGATTACACTAGTTAAACAATTCAAACATTTTTCCTGTATCTATCTTGTAAATGAGATATTTTTATACCCTCCACTCCAGTGTGCAGAGGGTATATATAAGATTGTCATTCCGTTTGTAGTAATTATAAAAAAAATTTTGGACCCCATAATATATATATATTTCTGATCCTTACAACAACCGGAGTTGATATAGCGATGTCCGTCTGTCCGTCTGTGGAAATCACGATGACGGCATCAATCAGGCAGCTAGGGTGCTCGTTGACATAAAAAATGATATTCTAACATCCTGGAAAGTTTGCTATTTAAAATCGTCCAAATCCGTCGATAAGGGCCCGAGATTTGAATGAAGAACTAAAAAAAGTCTTTAAAAAATAATATTTTCTATGTTGTTCTTGTCACGATCACGCCCTGAATAGTGCAGCTACAGTGATCATTTTTAGTGAGAATGATTCACCTTATTCATGGGAAGATTTCTATTTCAAAAAGCATTAAAATCGGTGGAACAGGTCCAGGAAAATCTCTGAAAAATTAAAAAAAAAATGAAAAATATGATGTTTCTATATTGTTCTTGTTGTTAATCCAAATGTTGTGTTGTTGTCATAGCTGTTTTTGTGGTCGTTGTAGTAATAATATAATAAAAACTAACCCTTTGTAAATTTTTTTTAACTCTGGTAGAAAAATTTAAAAGTCTCCATGGTTTTGGCATCACTCTAAAAATTTGTTAGATCATTTCTGTTATTACCACGAGCCTGCCTGCAAAATTTCAGATCGAATGGCTGACCGGAAATTGGTTAAAATCGATCCAAAATTTTTCGACAAGCAGACACTACGAGTTAATATAAGGGGAGTAAAAATTCACCAACATCTAAAGCAAATAATGCTAAAAGACCTAGTTGTTAATAAAACAAAAAACAATGTAAATATAGCAAAAAAAAATTTTATGTATAAATTTATTTATAAATTTATATAAACATATTAACTAATACAAATAATATACATATATTATATATGTATATCCATAACAACTGCATGTTAGAAATAAGTCGGTATATTATTTTATTTACATAAAATTCTGCAATATTTTGTTGTGGGGAAAATACATTTCTTTTGCATTAAGAGAGTGTCACTTCATTTTGCTCATCGTGACTATGCCACAGTAGATGGCGCCACAAGTTTTGTTTGTTCTAATTAGCTTTGCAATAGTTATTTCTATTTTAACATGAATGTTAATATTTTCAACTGGATATCATACAGAACAATGTTAAGAGTATACATGGGCTGGTCTTTTATTGCATACGTATTTTCATTATTCTTTTACAAATATGAACATAAGTTTGGCATATGAACTTTTTGTTGTCTTTACAAAATAGAGTTACCGAGTTCATCAATGAGTTTTTTGCTTTCAAAACAGTTCTACATAGTTATATAGAATTATTATTCTGCTTTACCTACAAAATATCTGATTGCGATTACATCTAATTTTTAAAAATTGTTTATAATTACTAAAGCATTATTAATCACATAAATACAAAATTGCATTGGAGTAAAAATTCACCAACATCTAAAGCAAATAATGCTAAAAGACCTAGTTGTTAATAAAAAAAAAACAATGTAAATATATCAAAAAAAAAAAAATTTTATGTATAAATTTATTTATAAATTTATATAAACATATTAAATAATACAAATAATATACATATATTATATATGTATATCCATAACAACTGCATGTTAGAAATAAGTCGGTATATTATTTTATTTACATAAAATTCTGCAATATTTTGTTGTGGGGTAAATACATTTCTTTTGCATTAACAGAGTGTCACTTCATTTTGCTCAGCGTGACTATACCACAGTAGATGGCGCCACAATTTTTGTTTGTTCTAATTAGCTTTGCAATAGTTATTTCCATTTTAACATGAATGTTAATATTTTCAACTGGATATCGTACAGAACAATGTTAAGAGTATACACGGGCTGGTCTTTTATTGCATACGTATTTTCATTATTCTTTTACAAATATGAACATAAATTTGGCATATTAACTTTTTGTTGTCTTTACAAAATAGAGTTACCGAGTTCATCAATGGGTTTTTTGCTTTCAAAACAGTTCTACATAGTTATATAGAATTATTATTTTGCTTTACCTACAAAATATCTGATTGCGATTACATCTAATTTTTAAAAATTGTTTATAATTACTAAAGCATTATTATTCACATAAATACAAAATTGCATTCAGGAGAAATTAATAGCTTTTCAGTACCGCGATTCAGTAACTTCTTTTAACGATAATCATCGAATCGTTAAAAAATGAAAATTGGAAAATTATCAGTAAAATTTTTAAACGATATTCGCTGTTGTTAAAGTCAGCTGTTGTTGTTATCTAAACGACAACCATTTTTGTGTTGTTTATTCAATCGATAAAAACTTAAATTTTTAGGTTGAAATGTCGCCTTACATAAATAAAAATCATAAAATAGTGAAAATATTTTGCTTTAATTAAAAAACTTTTTTATATAAATAAAAAAATTAAATAGCATATTCAATTCATTATTTCATTTTCAAATAAATACACAGAAATATTAGTAAACAAGTAAGAAAATTATAGTCGGTCTAGACCGACTATACGATACCCTATACCATGCGTTTAGAAACCCTATCTCTTAGGCCCAACTAACTGGACATTGAAAATAAGCAAAAACCAAATTTGAGTGGGATTTTTATTAATTTTTTTGGCTGCAGATATAAAAAAGTTCATATCGGATGCTATATCTATAAAGGGGCTAGGTCCAAAAATGGACCGATCCTGATCATGTTTGGTAAAGTCTCTTGTATTTTGCAAAAATATGTACAAACAAAATTTGAGAAGAATCAGTGCAATATTTTTGTTTTTTAATAGATTTAACTGAAGATCGGGAAGCAGCTCTATATGGGGTCAAAGGGATCATTTTTCGACTACTCATTAGTGGATGTAATGAAGGCATACAAACCCAATTTCTGTAAGATATATATGACAATTTGGATCTTATGGCAATTTATGTCGATTTCATATGGGTAATTTGTATGGGGGCTAGGTCTGAACATGGACCGATTCTCACCAATTTCAATAGCGTTCATCCCATGGCCGATAAAAGCTTATATACCAAATTTCATCGAAATATATTCATATTTGCGACCTGCAGTTTGATTACAAGCTTTACATGGACACACAGACGGACGGACGGACGGACGGACGGACGGACGGACATTGTTAAATCAACTCAGAAAGTGATTCTGATTCGATCGGTATAATTAAAGATGGGTCTAGGTCAAATATTTTTGGTTGTTACAAACAGCAGCACAAAGTCATTATACCCAAACCACATAGTGGTATAGGGTATAAAAAATAAAGATATTAAACATAAACATAAAATCATTTTTTTTAAACACGAAGTAATTTGTTTTTTTCTATTTTTCTTTGTGTTTTTTGCTTATTTTGACAGAGATGCCACTCGTTTACAATTTAAATAAATTGAAAAATAGATTTGTCGACTGTCGTTAAGATGTATGTACTTAGTGAATCACTTAATCCTTAGTGCAAACAACAATAGCTGTCGATATATTTTGCGATTGTCGGATCGTTGAAATTTACAGAATCACACTACAGAAAACATTAATTTAAATTCAATGAATTTTAGAAAACGTCAAATGATATTTAAGAATTGCGAACATAAAAACTGTTACATAAATAAACGCAATTTGATGAGAATGTTATTTTTTATATATAAATTTTCACAATTTTTTTTGGATGAAAATTTGAAATTTTTCAGAAAATAAAGAGACCAAATTATTTTATTTAAAATGCTTGGGACATTTGGTCTTTTGCGTTTGGCATCCCTAATTTGAATATTTATTATTTTAAATTTATTCTCTATGTTTTCAAAATATGGCAATATTTTAATAAAAAAATTGAGAGAGTTTTTTTTGGTTATTATTTTGTTACTCCATCCGACCTATATGGACGCAATGAAGAAATATTTGGCCAGTTAAAAGAAACTATACAGCCATCTCCAATTAGCACGATTTAATGCATAAAGCCACCCTACACAACCATTACCTTTGCAATGGAGGTTAGGGCGAGCTATTTAATTAGCAAAAACTAAATTAAACGAGAAGTTATGTCATATAACCGGAAACGCAGCATATAGGTATATAACCTAAATGCATGCCGATCAGCAACCACGATGACCAAAAAGCAAACACCGAAATAAATCCGAAATAATAGAAAAGACGAAAACCAACCCAAAGAATTTGTTGAAATAATTTGGTATTAAGTTTAACAAATTGTTTACTTTTTCATTTACATTTATTATTAAGACTCAAACCGAGGTGGAGGGTATCAAGGATTCGGCACAGCCGAATTTAACACTCTTAATTGTTTAATTATCAGATGATAATAACATCGATAATATAGTAACTTTTATAGTGCAGTTGCAGATATTTGTATACAAATGAGTACATGAATTTCCGTACAGAAAATCATGATGAATCCGAGTCTGTTCGAAGCTATTATCAAATTGAGTTATACGCATCAAATATGTCCTAACTCATACACCACTGCTAGTACATCATTGTTAACTTGTGTGTAATTATATATAGATTATAGTGTCTCAGTAGATCAATTCGTATACTTGTCAAAAATTGGCAAGCAGTTCTATATCAATAGAAGGACCAAACATGCAATGTTGTCAATATAGCTTGATATCATTTCAAAATCGGTAGATTTTTTGTAAAAAATATATATTCAAGTAAGTTTATAAAATTTTCTTTTGTGACCATTAAATACGAACTATTTTGCGAAAAGGAGTTTCCTTACGGGCTAGTGATGCTCAAATTTAGTGTAAATAAAAATCAATTTATTTTGTTATTTCACCCAACGTTTCGTCTGCTTTTTCCAGACTTCTAAAGGGTGTTATTTTATTTTAAAGTCTGGAAACAAAACAAACATATAGCGAATATTTATTTAATTATGGTTAGGTAAAGAAATTTAATGCTGGTATCACTGATAAACTTACGATTCTATATTACATATTTTAATCATAGTCACTTATTTATCTAAAAAAAAAACTGGATTTCATGACATAGAAAATATAAATAAATAAATAAATGATAACAACACAGTACACAGAAATCACAGATCAATCCCAACTATTTTTCGAAGTTATTGCAACCAAATATTGCAGTTTTGTGCAGTTTTTTTCAGTTTTGTGCTCTCTTGTGTTCGTGGCATATTCTAATTGCTGTTGTATGCGTATACTTTCTAGTGTATAGCGTTTTTTTACTCTGCTCAAGTACTTTTATTTTATCGAAATTAACCACATTATTGTTTTCTTTCACATGCTGAGCGAGCGATGTGGTTTCTTTTTGTTTGTTTATGTTCACTTTATCTTCAGCAATTCTTTTTCCTAACATTCTTTTTGTTGTTCCAACGTAAACTTTGCTGCAATTCTCCCTCTCATTTAATTTTAAATTTATTAACGTAGGCCGGTTTCATAGTTAGCAACATTGAAATGGTAACCGTACATAACTTTGCTTGCGAATCAAAAGTGGAAGGTACCAAAAATTAAAACTCATAATTGCTGAAATTCATTTTCTTTGCCAACAGCAAGTGGTAATTATGAAATATTTTATTTACTTTTGCAAAAATTCTACACCCAAAAACATATTTACAAATGAAAATTCAGTTTCTCAAAGAAATATTTGTATTAACTTTTTCAGCAAATATTCCTTAACCTATTTTGTCATTTGTTTATTGCAGTTATATAAAATTTAACAACATGATACGATTTCGAATTGTTTTTCGCTTTTGTAGTTCTTATACCAACCACACCACTGTGCATTCCATTTGCAACGCATCGAAAAATTAATTTGCCACCTCATAACGTATATATATTCCTGATCCTTGTAACAACTCGAATCGATATAACGATGTCCGTCCGTCCGTCTGAATGTCGGTCTGGTGAAATCACGCTCATTCCCAAAATAAACCATCTATATTCGGTAAAGCTAAGATAACATTATTTATAATTATTTCGAGGAGGTTTGTGTTTAAAACAGGGTAAATCGGGCATAATTGTACCAAGAGATGGTCTAAAATGTGGAGATACCTCTAAAAAATGCTCAAAATTCAGTGTGTTTGTTTAGTATTAAGTTTCCTCTTTTGTTAGCATTTGTTATAAAAAGTGAAAAAAATTCAGATATTAATGTATACATAAAACCCATGTGGAGGGTATTAAAGATTCGTCAAAGCCGAAGTTACCACTGTTACTTGTCTCATTTCAAATATGTTGTTACAATTCATTTTGTCTTTCTTATAATAATGTTTGTTCATACGCAATTTTATTTAAATTAAAATTATGTATATTTATTTGAATGATGATATATACGATACGTTGCAGACAACATCTGTGTATAAATATTATTGTCACTTTGCTTATGGAACTTTATTGTCAATTAAGAGAAATGTTAGTTGTTTTTACTACATTGTCAGTTGTTTGATTGTTGTTTAATTTCAAGTAAATTTTAAATAAAGGATATTTTTGGTATAAAAAAAGTTTATATACATATGGGAATGTCCACAGTGTGCAACGCCGCAGAGTGGCTGAAAATCGTTTTTCATTGGCCAAAATTCTGTAACTTTTGAACCGATCACAATATTTAAGTAATTTTTTTTTAATGGATAGATATTTTAATTACATTAAAATTGATTGAAGACTTTTTAAGGAATTCTAGGTCAAAGTTCAACTTTTGATTTTTTTTTAACTTTTAGAGTGAAATATGTGTTTATTATTTTTCTACTTATTAAAAAATTTAATATTTGGATTTTAATAATAATTATAAACATTTTTTGTAATAATGGGATTTTTTTAATGTTACACCCAAAAAAAATTTTACACTCAAAAAAAAAAATAGTAAAATCAACTGGAGATTTTGCTATTATTACTGAAATATTACAAATTTTTTGTTGTCAAATTTGCAAATTTGCTTACACTCAAAGAATATTTACACATAAAAAAAAAAAAACGTTAATAATATTATCTAAAAATGTTGCTATTACTACAGAAAAATTTATTATTTTTGCTGTCAAATTTGATAATTTTGAAAAATATTTTAAAAATAAAAACTGCAATAGATTTTAATTGCATTTGGTAGGTTCTGTTTATTATTATTTTTTACTAATACTATGTTTTTCGTACTTAAATAACAATGAAATGCAATTATAATTATTATTCATTTGACTCAAATATTGATTGAAAATATTCCATATTTTGTTCTGTGTTATTTCTGTTCTTTAGTAGTTTTTTGACTTCTTCATCTAAATCCCGATGTTCCACTTTCCATTGATTTCGAATACTGGAGATGAACGGATCTGACGTTGCCAATAATATATTAAATAGATCTTCGTTTGTGGAATTTCGTGAAATTTTTCTAGTATTGTGCTCTCTATAAAATCTGTAATCCTTATTCCTGAGCCTCCTCTGATAGAACTCCAAGTAGTACCAAATGATATTTAATGACATCTTCTCTATGATAAAGGATTTTGTGAACTGTTGTAGACATATTTCTCCATGGGTAGTATGTTGTATATATTTTTGCAGTTTCCTTAGCTTAATCTCCAAATTTTCTAAAGTCAATTTCTTCATTGCACGTAAGTACTTCTAGGATTATTTTAAATCTGAAAATAAGGTTTAAATCTACTCCTGTTACTTCAGATCCTGTTACTGAATCTGAAAAGAATCTTCTTGCGGTATTGCCATCATTTGTATTGCCTGACCCTTGTTTTGGCTGATCTATAATCAATCCAAATTTGCGATATTCATCCTTACAAATATATACTGGTAATAGAACAAATAATGACTATTATAAGCTATAAAATACCTAAAGCACAAATTTAATACACCTAGTACTTAGAGTACGAGTACTTAGAGGGCTGTTTAGAATATCGTAATTTGAATTTTTATATAGTAATTTCATTAAAATGAAAAAAATGTTATACCCAGGTCGTTACGGGTGCAAAAGTATATATAGGGTTAAAGAGGACACTTTCACTTTTCTGCGGGTGGCATACGTTTCTTGTTCCCTTTTGTTTCCAAGCAGTTCTATTCCACTAAATTTGAAATTTGAGAAAAATATATTTGTTTCATAAATATTTCATAGCGTCCCTAATATTAAACGGTAGAGCTGTGACCACTTACAGCAACTAAAGACTATAATCCAACCGACATTATAAAAAAGACCGCATGTCATTATCGATGATAGCTTGCGAGTAGTAACTATTTATTTTTGCTAAAAAACAAAAAAAAATCACCTTTTTCTGAAACAGTTCAGTTTGACAGCATGCCACGCCCACAATTAGCAATAGTTTAACCCAATTTTTTGGCTATCTTAATCTGGATATATTAGCTACAAAAAGGCGTTAAAATTTTAAAAATCGGTGACAAAAAAAATTCGACTTTTGGCCAATGAAATCAAAATTTCAGCCACAGTGCACCGCTATTCATTAGAGTTCACTTATTGAGATTGTAGGTAAGCATTAGAGTACTGAACATAGTACTCACTATGGTGGCAGTCTGTTTTCTATTACTTAATTACTAAATTTGTGGGTATTTTTAAACAAGACAAGACAAACTGTTTCAATTGGCAGTAGCCGATTTGTATCAAAACAACACAAGTAAGTAAATTACCACAGATGTTGCACATGAAACATATATAACTTCTGCAGTCAATAATTGTATACTACATTGCATCTATAATATATGGGAATTTAATATGATGACTTCGATTTACATCATCATAATTACAGGCCATTCAGTTAATGATAAATGACTAGAAAAATAGTCGTCTACAAAACAAACTGAACACAGAAAACATATCAAAGTTGTCATCAAATGTTTGGCTAAGAAAATGTATAGTTTTGTTTGTTTGTATGTTATTGATAAATTGTCCATGAAATTTTACCAACCATTCTTACAATCTTCAATAAATAGGGGTAATTTTATAATGATACTTACTCAAATATCCAAACACACATATATTTTATGTGTGCATTTACAGTGTGGTACAAAATTGCTGCGATATGTGGAAGTTTTGATAAAACATTTTGAATCAAATTGATAAACAAATATTTTTTCAATATAATATTAGGTTTCGTTAATGCGAGGCTTTTACTCAAGCACTGATTACGCCAGTTGTCGTTCCACTTGATATCACTGATTATGTTTCCGAAGTTACTACATTTTCTGAGTTGAAATGATCTTCGTTCACTGACGTATTTACATATGTATATTGTACTAACCAGAAACTGCGGCAAGTATTTGTTGCTTAATGTGGACAATAATTTTATTTGCTTAGAACAAACAAACCTATTTCACAAAGACAGTTTAAAATGTTTTTGTTTGTTTCTGAAAAAAATATTGAGAACGCTCCATATTTGTTATGTTTGTTAAATAAAGATTTAAATAAAGATTTTATAAAGTTCAAAATTTTATTTGATTATGTTTGATGTTTAATGCAGAGTTGGACGGATATAATTACAGGGTCTATTGCATTGGGTTGGAATGTGTTTGAATGGAATCGAGTTAGTAAGTTGAAATAATTGTGTATGAACGATGTTATTTAAAGTAGTTTTCATTGTATGCGAAATGTTAATAATGCCTTGCTCCGAAATCTTTTAAGTCTTCACGATGTAAAAAGTGCCGTTCTTAGTATTAAGATAAGGTCCAATTTTGTGATTCAGCGCAAAAATGGTGTTATAGCTGTGAAACATTTGCAAATGGATTTTTTGATGTGTAAACATCTATACAGGGGGGTAAATTTCTATTTCACAATACAATCACAAAACAAGTAAGAAAATTATAGTCGGTCTAGACCGACTATACGATACCCTATACCATGCGTTTAGAAACCCTATCTCTTAGGCCCAACTAACTGGACATTGAAAATAAGCAAAAACCAAATTTGAGTGGGATTTTTATTAATTTTTTTGGCTGCAGATATGAAAAAATTCATATCGGATGCTATATCTATAAAGGGACTAGGTCCAAAAATGGACCGATCCTGATCATGTTTGGTAAAGTCTCTTGTATTTTGCAAAAATATGTACAAACAAAATTTGAGAAGAATCAGTTCAATATTTTTGTTTTTTAATAGATTTAAGTGAAGATCGGGAAGCAGCTCTATATGGGGTCAAAGGGATCATTTTTGGACTACTCATTAGTGGATGTAATGAACGCATACAAACCCAATTTGAGTAATATCTATATGACAATTTGGATCTTATGGCAATTTATGTCGATTTCATATGGGTAATTTGTATGGGGGCTAGGTCTGAACATGGACCGATTCTCACCAATTTCAATAGCGTTCATCCCATGGCCGATAGAAGCTTATATACCAAATTTCATCAAAATATATTCATATTTGCGACCTGCAGTTTGATTACAAGCTTTACATGGACACACAGACGGACGGACGGACGGACATTGTTAAATCAACTCAGAAAGTGATTCTGATTCGATCGGTATAATTAAAGATGGGTCTAGGTCAAATATTTTTGGTTGTTACAAACAGCAGCACAAAGTCATTATACCCAAACCACATAGTGGTATAGGGTATAAATAGCGTAACATGTGAGACGTAAGACAAAATCGGTGTGATTGTATTAGTGAAAAAATTATGATATGTAATAACCTGTTTGAAAATGAAAAATAAAAAATGAAAAATAGCAAATAACAAATGATAAATTAAATATGGAAAATAAAAAATTAAAAACAAAAAAGGAAAATAAAAAATGGAAAATGAAAAACGAAAAATTAAAAAAAAAAATGAAAAATGAAAAGTAAAAAATGAAACAAGAAAAATTAAAAATGAAAAAAAAAAATTGAAAATGAAAAACGAAAAATGAAACCGGTTGAAATAATAAATATTTTTATTTTAGCTATAAGTGATACATAGATGACGATTTCTGTTTGATTTTAAAAAAGTGCCATAAAAAATCTTTAATTACTAGATGTTTACACATCTCCCTGTGATCGGACTCACATGAAATTTTTTTTAAATAAACTAATACAAGACAAACAAGAAAATAATCATTATACCGTTGAAGTGTCATGTAAAGAGAAGTATTTTTCCCGCAGAACAATTTTGGTAGAGATACATTATGGACAATTCCGACGTTATGGCTATGAAACGCACTATATATAAATTTTTCTATAGTAGCAAATAAGTGATTTCATTACTCTTTGCGAGTTCGATGCGGCAAATACATAGAACACAGTAGAAACTTATTTTATATTCCTCATGCCGTTTTTTATATTTCTATATTCAATACTTCCATTTGCATACAAAGCTGCTTCTATATATCATCTATTAGTTTCCAATCCATTCTTACGGATTTTGTGCTTAAAAAGGTTGAAAGTTGATGAAATTTTTTCGGCATACGTGTTACTTTTTGGTATTCCTCCTTAACATCTTTTTCATTTTGGACAGAAGCCTTTTTTGACAAGGTGTATTGTTTATGAACATAGCAAATATAGACTAATCAAATTTTGAGTGAGATTTTCATGTATTTGTTGCCTGGAGATGTGTTAAAGATAATATTGGATGTGAGTTTACTGCCTGTGATACAATATTATTAAATTTTTTGATTGTTTTGAAAACAACTGAAGAACTCGCTATGAACTCTAGAAGTAGTTACCGTCCCAGTCATATGAGGTGTGGCGGTTAGAACTGTGCGACTCTTAGTTTTCGAGATAGCGACTTTACCAAAATTAATATCATACGTAAACTAGATAATAGATAATTATCATACGTAAACTTACTGCGTTACAGAACCAGCAGATTTTTTTATTTTTTTTATTTTTTAGTTTATTTTTATTTGTTCTTCCCATACAACAAGATTTACATCTTTTATATTATAGTATGGGAATTTTTAAAGAAAAACAAGTAACGGTATACAAAAATAATTAAATAAATTGTATAATTATATAAAGTAAATAAAAAAATATATAAAATAAAGAACTAAATAAATGAATGAGTTTGACACAATTTAATATAAGAGAATCAAATGGTAAAAATTTTGATTAAAAAAAAAAAAAAAAGGGAAAAATGGTTGAAATAACGTAGGTATATTAAAAACAATAAGTGACAAACAATTTAAATTTGCATTGAAAAACTAGCAGTTATTTTGTTTTTGAACTGTATTGCGTTGTTGATTTTCTGTCTTTGATTTGCTAGTAAGTTCCAGAGATAAACGGCATTAAAATAGAACTGCCATTCAGAAATTTTACTACGATATCTTATCGGTACAAGCTTTCTCCCTCTATTGGATCTGGCAAAGGCTAAGCGGTTGAAAAGGTATGATGGTTCCTTCTGATATATAATTTGGTGTAATAGGACTAGCACCTTTAATTTTAAAATATTATCAAACGACATACCATATAGTCTTGTTGAGAACGAGGAAATACGGTCAAGTCTGTTTAATCCATAAACATACCTTATAATACTATTGAAGGCCACATTTAGTTTTCTCTTACTAGTTGAGTCACATAAAGCAAAAATTTCACACCCGTATAATAAAACCGGCATTAGGTAAGATTTTTCAAGTATTATTCTTATATTTAATGGAGTGCAAGATTGAGTCGCCCAAAGCGTCCGAAGCATACCATACGTTCTCCCTACCACAACGTTTACATGATTGTTCCAACTAAGTGTGTCATTAAAAACAATACCCAGATTTTTTGATGAGGACACAATTTCAATTCTCTGATTGTTGAGAACAATATCAAAATCTAGATTATGACGTAGAGTTTTCTTGTGCATGATGAGACATTTGGACTTGAGGGGATTCAGACAAAGTCCATTAGCAGTTTCCCAGTTATAAATATTATTTAAATCATCATTAAGTTTTGCAACGTTTTCTCTGGAAGATATTAGTGGACTGCAAAGATATACTTGGACGTCATCGGCGTACATGTGTACTTTACAATACTTTACATGATCTGGCAAGTCATTGGTGTACATTGAAAATAAAAGAGGGCCTAGAATTGAGCCTTGCGGAACACCTTTAGGTACATGTAGTGGTCTCGAAAATTGGTTATTAAGGAAGACTGACTGAACACGGTTTACCAGGTAGGATTCAATAAGTTTCTTTGAACACTCGGAGAAATTGAAAAGCCGGCTAAGTTTTGTTGAAAGTATTGAGTGATCAACTATGTCGAAGGCTTTAGAATGATCAAGAAGGACTAAAAAGCAAATATTTCCACCATCAATGGCATGACGAATATCATCTGCAACATCTATTAAAGTAATTGTACAACTATGTTTTTGCCTAAAGCCTGATTGCTTTTGCGATAATAGCCCAAATCGTTCTAGGTATTCGTTTATCTGTTTATGCATTATCTTCTCAAGAGCCTTAGAAAGAATGGTAGTATTGATATAGGCCTAAACTCAGAGTTTGTCTTAGGCACAGGAATAACCTTTGCATGCTTCCATTGTGTTGGAAACACGCTGGTGGTAAGGATCGTATAATACATGAAAGTAATGTATGGTAAGAGGATAGGAAGGATAATTTTGATAAATTTAGGGTGCATGTTATCATATCCAATTGCATTTGATTTTATGGCTAAAAGGCAGGTAAGGGCCTCATCATTGCTAACACATTGAAAATCAAATGGACTATCATTATCAGAAATCACTAGGTTATTGATAGTATTGTGTGCAGGAGGTTGACATTGAACAGTGAGTAAATTAGTTAAAGCTGAATTAAGTTCATCAGGAGTGAGTTCGAAGCTTTCCTATTACTAGTTCGGCCAATTCCAATTTCCCAAATAGTTTTCCATTTCCGTTTGGTGTTAATTGCATTTTCAAAACGGTGGCCATAATATTCAGACTTTGATCTACGAATTTCACGAGTAACTTCTCTTCTAAGATTTCGATATTCTTCTTTAAGTTGAGGTAACTTAAATTTTTTCCAACGTGAAAACGCATTATCTCTTTGACCAATCAGTTGTTTAATATGTGCTGTAAACCACGATCTTGTACAGGTCCTAATGTTCTTCGTTATCTTAGCTACAGTAAGATCAAATAAGTATGAGATATTATTCTCCAAGAAGGACAACTGATGGTCAACAGAAGTCATATGATAAATGGACGCCCAATTTACTAAAGAAATATGTTCTGCCAAAACATTGTAATTGATATTATTAAAGTCACGATATGTAACTGATAGTGTTTCACTATTTAAAATAAAGTCATATGTCGTGAAAATTAAGTCGTGTTTCGAGAAACATGAGGCCGATAGTTGGTCGTACAACAATACTTTGGTTAAATCGTTAACAAAAAAAAGGTCAAGTAAAGTACTTGCTGTTGATGTATAGTGTGTAGGCATCGTGTAGTTTAATGATGTGAGACCAATGGTTTCCATGTTTTCTGAGACATAAGTGTCACACAGAAGATTACAATTAAAATCACCTGCAATTAACAAATCCATGTAGGTGACCGTCAACCTCTCTAATACTTCCATAAAAGAAGTGATCACAGTATCACGGTGTGGCCTGTATATACATCCTATAAGCATTTTGTTGTTTTCAGAAATAACCTCTACAAATAAATATTCGATTTCATCAATTACCTCACCTTCATTAGATCTGCGTTTAAAATTACATTTAATACCTTCCCTAATATATATTGCAACACCACCAGCATGTGTTTTACGATCAGCTCTGAATACAACATAGCCATTTAAATTACACAGACTGTCAGGCATATCTTTTACGAACCAAGTCTCTGACACACAAATAACATCCAAAGATGAGTTTTCATATGTCAATCTGAATTCATCAATTTTGTTATTTAGGCTCTGAGCATTTATATGACACACATTAATACCTTTCCTCTGCTTAGCCAGTATCCGTACCATGTTTAAAGTGCTTTCACTGGAACTACCACGAGATCTACGTAAATTGTTCATGTTGATAAAATATAAAGAAAATTCTAACAACGCAATGACAGCTATAATTGAAAAAGTGTATAGAAAAATTTAAATAGGTAACAACAATAACGATAATTCGATAAGTAGTATTAATTATTATAAAAATTATAAGAAACATTTTTCTAAAGAGTATAGTAAGTTTAAATTTAATTTAATTGCGAGAAACATTTAAAAGGGCTGTTCTTTATGTGAAAATTTATTACATCCGTGAATAATTATGAAAGGAGTGACCAGCAATGGAATTTGTAGAAGCTCCGCTATCTTGAAGTTCGGTCTCACAATGTGTAGGGAGAAAAAACTCATCTAATTGCTGCAAACTGTCTATTCGAATTGGCTTATCTGTGATTGATTGTTTAACATACACTATACCACGCATTGTAAAAATTGATTTTAAATGCCCGTCTTTTCGTAGGTCGAGTGCATTTTGAAAAATTTTGTAGTTATGAGATGTTAGGTGTTCATTTATGAAAACACGGCTATTGGGTACCACCTTAGGATCATTAGAAGTAAACCCTATATTTTTCAACATAAGGAGTCTTTCTTTAGATTTTCTATAACCAGCAAGCGATTTGAACATAAAATTTTTATCATATGGTGACAGAAGTTTAACCATTATGACTGCATCTGGCGAGTTTTTTTTATGTCTTTATTATTTTTATTTTGCAAGCGATAAATATTTTTCACTGAGGGTGTTGATATATTTAGTTCATTGCAAATACCATCAAAAATGTTCCATAAGTTTTCATTAGCTAAGCGAGGAATCCCATTAATACGAATATCACACGCGACTAACGAATTTTCTTGCCTTATATTTTGCATTTTTAATTCATTCACTTCATTTTTGAGTGCTATTAAATCATTTATGAGCGTAACAATTATAATGATTAATCAAAATACATTCTTCTCATTCTTGATATTATATTGTATTAGAAATTTATACCTTCTTACGAGACAATTATTATTTTTACAACTTAAAATCATTTCGCAAACAGTTTTAACGCTTTGTATTTAGGCAGTTTTCACGAGTAGAAATTACTTGCCTGGTTTGCTGCTTTCTGTCAAAAGCTAACATATCTCCACAATACCAAATGTTAGTGGTAAATGGTGTAAATGTTATGATGATATCATTGGATGTTGCCAAAAATCAGATAAAATTGTATTGATTTACAACTTATTCGATAACATAAAAAAATATGCAACACTATTTTTTTGTATATCGGGTAGTTTATTTTCAGTATTATATCTTTTATATAAGCAAGTTGGCATGGACATCATATTTACCTCTTTTTTGCAGTTCTTCCCTCGTTACCTGGCCTGCTAGTGCTGCGCCAGCAGGAGATGGAGATAAAGCTAAATGAGCAGTTGTCGTGTTTCCAGGATACCACGCCCAACCACCAGATTGTCCATTAAACATTCTTAACTTTTCATATACAGATTCACTTTGCTGTTGGGCTTGTTGTTCTTTTTGTGATGCCAAGTTTCTCAACACACGGTTTATAGATGACACCTGAAAATAATTATAAGTACATGAGTATTAGCAAAACTATACTAATCGAAATTTTAGCTTGATGTATTGTTAGGGATCCATTTAAAATTTATATGCAATAATAAAGAATATTATGTTACAACTTAAGATTTCAGATACAATATAGGGATTAAAAACAACAATTATTTAAATAAAATGATTATTATAGTTATCATCATAACTATTTCAAATTCTACCAATGGAGCTAAGATTGTAATAATTTTATTATTTATCGTCCGTTGTAAAATGTGGTATATTAAATTTATTTTATTAAAAAAATAATTTTTTACTTTTAGCTGTGTGTTCAATTTATCTACAAACAATTTACTCATTTATCCTTATAACAATTTTCTAGAAGTATTTTATAAATTATTATTATTATTTTACTTTATAATGAAGGTTCCACGCCCATTCGTATGATCTCGCTCATTTTTGGTTCAGCTACTTAGATTAATAACTTCCTGACTCATATAAAGTTTCAGGACTCTACCTATCACAGTACTCCAAATATATGAAAATATATATCTATATATGTGTGGGATGTGCAACGCCACCTGATATATCCAAAAAAAGGCTTTTTTGCATTGCTATCCAGCTCTGTGCCATATCGGAAAGTTATATTATAATCGATTGCAATATATTTACCGAACAAACAAGCAAAAAGATAAAGATAACAAGTGAGAAAATTAGAGTCTGTCTAGACCGACTATAAGATACCGTATACCATGCGATTTGAAACCCTATATCTTAGCTCCAACTAATTAGATATAGAAAATAAGCATAAGTAGCATTATTATTATTTTTTTTTACCGAACAAACAAGCAAAAAGATAAAGATAACAAGTGAGAAAATTAGAGTCTGTCTAGACCGACTATAAGATACCGTATACCATGTGATTTGAAACCCTATATCTTAGCTCCAACTAATTAGATATAGAAAATAAGCATAAACCAAATTTAAGTGGTATTATTATTATTTTTTGCCTTCGGATATAAAAAAGTTCATATCGGGTGCTATATTTATATGGAAATAGGTCGAAAAATGGACCAATCCTGCCATATTTAGTAAGGTCACTTATTTTTGCAAAAACATATACAAACCAAATTTGAGCAGCACAAAGTCATTATACATTGACCACATAGTGGTATAGGGTAGAAAAATAGACTTAAAGGCGATTTAATTAGAACATAGTTTTGATATATTAGTTTTGATCGACTCAAAAACCGACTGATATTGAAATTGGTGAATATTGTAACATTTTCAGACTTATATATACTAGCCCTTACTTAACATGTATATAGTACCTCACCACTTTATGATTTTTTCATTCCGTTTGTAAATAATCGGTCATTATAACAAGAGGAGCGAAACTGGCGATATCCGGCTGTCTGTTGTAATCACGATTGTGATTACAGTAGGGAGGCGGGCTTACTTGACAAAATGTTCGTTGTTATCTTGTTATATTGAAAATAGTCAAATCACACGTAAATTATAAATCTAAACAGAAGTATTAAATTACTTTATATTAATAACATCAGAAATACCTCCACACTTTCTGAATAGGTTTTTCGCTGATTGTTTTCTGAAACGAGTGAACTACAAACTCAAAGTATTTCATTTGCCCACATAAGTGATGTGGGTTGTAACTACATACGCTTAATAGGCATTAATCATTTACATATAAATTGTCACTTTTATGTTCAAATAACACAATGTAATAAACTCGTTGGCACGTGTCACCGCGTGTTAAACGGAACGCAACGATTGAAATTTACAGCACCGATCGTCAACTTCAAACAGCAGTAGTACTGTTAAGAACCCTTAAACTAAAAACAAAGTCCCACATTGAGACATATAACTTCAAAGGACATCAAAGAAATACTACAGAAATGAAAAACACAATTCCTCCTTTTGTAGACAAAAAATCATAATGTAACTGGTCGATATAAAATACAGTAATAATTATAAAATCACACATAAACTTGAGATATGTATGTAGACATTAAGAAAACGTTGTTAACTCCCTAAATTTATACTCTTATAATTCGCTGTCAGAAGCACTGCTCATATCTGCTTGCTTTTCTTCTGTCGGACACTGGGTCCTTGTTAGTAGATGTTGAATTTATTACGTCGTTTGTCACGTCATTAGCCATGTTTAGTAATGATGACTGGGATAATGCAATTAATTTCATTGTTAAACATGATATTAGTTGATGGAAAGTTTATTTTGTTACAGAATGGCGGTTTAAATAGAGTAGCTTATACACCAATCTTAAAAATGCAAGCAAAACGAATTTTTTGATTTCAAAGTCATACACATATGCTTAGATTATGTACCTCTGTAGGATATGGCAAATATCAGTTTTAACTTTCTATTGATTTTTCAATCATCATTCTCAACAGAAAAAACACAAAAACGAAAACAATATAAATAAATAAAACCCTTACGAAAGTAAACACTTCTTAGGTCTGAGAGGACGAATAAGTATAATTAGGTCTGCCAAATAATAAAATTTCACAAATTAGTTGTTTAATTTTCATTAGGAATATCAAAATCTTTCACAAACAAATTCACAGGCGAGTGTATTAACAAAACCACCCCATTTTTTTGTATGTTGGTTTTTGTAAAAAACCGTTCTTATAGTTACTGCTATCGCAGGACTAGAAACAATAAAGGAAATTGCAGAACATATGGCATTAAACCGTATTTAACTTTAATACTCTTACAATACCCATTGTTTACCCAAAAACGTATTGAATGAGTGGTTCCTGTACAATAAGAAGTGTTACATATATGATGCGTTGAGGTTTTTAGTTACTCACAAATATAGAATACATTTTATCACGCCTGTTGTTATTTGAACAATCTACTCTTTATCGAAAATATGATACAATTGAACCGCAATAGAAAATGGAATGGAGCGAGCATTACAAAACAATAATGCGTTGCTGCAACATCAAGAGATGCGTTCAATAAAGCAAAATTTAAACAATCTAAATATTTACGATATTTACGTATATACATATGTAAAACATTTCATCATTGTATATATGTAAAATTTGCTGATACATTTTTTTTGTTACATTTGCTTGATAACTGTGTTGTTTTACTTGTTTTTAAAAATAAATGCAATCTAATATACCAAATTGTAAATATAATCCAGCTACACGACATTTATGTTAAAGCAACTTTACGTTCAAACAATGCCCAAAGATTATTTTGATTGTATTTTACATAAAAAATTCGTTATTATATTTGAGTTACCTGTAACGAAAAATTTGTATACCTATAAATAAATTTATTTTAAATCGTTTTCAGAAGCTACAAACAAAATATTCATCTCACATAGATTTTAAATAATACAGCGCATCAGAGATAAGCGACGTAATCTACTTATATGATATAAGGTAACCTACTTGTATAGGAGGGTAAGGTTATTTGTATTTGGGGTTTTGTATTTTGTATGGTACTATTGTGTCAATATTAAGCCCAGTTGAAATCTCATCAACTTTGTCTACAGAATGGTTCCAATTCAAAAGATTACAGTGATTTAGATCCCATAGATATTTATAAAGCTATAAAAATGGTATAGAAAGTGATGTACATATTACAATCGTTTCAAGGTGCATCAATTTCTCCAAATTCTTATTTAAATCCTCTTCTTACCCTGCTAAATTTTGGATTTAATTAAGATAAACCACTATGTCCTCGGGGGGTATTATGAGTTTGTGCTGATGTTTAAAACTGACTTTTTATACCGACCGACTCAGAAACATTTTCTGAGTGGCCATGTAAATCTTGTTGAAATTATGCCGTTTTATTTTTGACTTTTTTCAAAAAGTGAATTTTTTATTAAATTCAACCCTGTTTTATGCATTCATCTGAAGGTCTTAAAGTGTTACCCTTGTAAATTGCAAAAAATTGGGGCTATTGTTGTAGGTAATATTTAATTTTAATTTTTAATTTTTAATTTTTAATTTTTAATTTTTAATTTTTAATTTTTAATTTTTAATTTTTAATTTTTAATTTTTAATTTTTAATTTTTAATTTTTAATTTTTAATTTTTAATTTTTAATTTTTAATTTTTAATTTTTAATTTTTAATTTTTAATTTTTAATTTTTAATTTTTAATTTTTAATTTTTAATTTTTAATTTTTAATTTTTAATTTTTAATTTTTAATTTTTAATTTTTAATTTTTAATTTTTAATTTTTAATTTTTAATTTTTAATTTTTAATTTTTAATTTTTAATTTTTAATTTTTAATTTTTAATTTTTAATTTTTAATTTTTAATTTTTAATTTTTAATTTTTAATTTTTAATTTTTAATTTTTAATTTTTAATTTTTAATTTTTAATTTTTAATTTTTAATTTTTAATTTTTAATTTTTAATTTTTAATTTTTAATTTTTAATTTTTAATTTTTAATTTTTAATTTTTAATTTTTAATTTTTAATTTTTAATTTTTAATTTTTAATTTTTAATTTTTAATTTTTAATTTTTAATTTTTAATTTTTAATTTTTAATTTTTAATTTTTAATTTTTAATTTTTAATATTTGATTTTTAATTTTTAATTTTTAATTTTTAATTTTTAATTTTTAATTTTTAATTTTAATTTTTAATTTTTAATTTTAATTTTTAATTTTTAATTTTTAATTTTTAATTTTTAATTTTTATTTTTAAACTATAAATTATAAATTATAAATTTTTAATTTTTAATTTTTAATTTTTAATTTTAAATTTTTAATTTTTAATTTTTAATTTTTAATTTTTAATTTTTAATTTTTAATTTTTAATTTTTAATTTTTAATTTTTAATTTTTAATTTTTAATTTTTAATTTTTAATTTTTAATTTTTAATTTTTAATTTTTAATTTTTAATTTTTAATTTTTAATTTTTAATTTTTAATTTTTAATTTTTAATTTTTAATTTTTAATTTTTAATTTTTAATTTTTAATTTTTAATTTTTAATTTTTAATTTTTAATTTTTAATTTTTAATTTTTAATTTTTAATTTTTAATTTTTAATTTTTAATTTTTAATTTTTAATTTTTAATTTTTAATTTTTAATTTTTAATTTTTAATTTTTAATTTTTAATTTTTAATTTTTAATTTTTAATTTTTAATTTTTAATTTTTAATTTTTAATTTTTAATTTTTAATTTTTAATTTTTAATTTTTAATTTTTAATTTTTAATTTTTAATTTTTAATTTTTAATTTTTAATTTTTAATTTTTAATTTTTAATTTTTAATTTTTAATTTTTAATTTTTAATTTTTAATTTTTAATTTTTAATTTTTAATTTTTAATTTTTAATTTTTAATTTTTAATTTTTAATTTTTAATTTTTAATTTTTAATTTTTAATTTTTAATTTTTAATTTTTAAGTTTTAATTTTTAAGTTTTAATTTTTAAGTTTTAATTTTAATTTTAATTTTAATTTTAATTTTAATTTTAATTTTAATTTTAATTTTAATTTTAATTTTAATTTTAATTTTAATTTTAATTTTAATTTTAATTTTAATTTTAATTTTAATTTTAATTTTAATTTTAATTTTAATTTTAATTTTAATTTTAATTTTAATTTTAATTTTAATTTTAATTTTTATTTAATTTTAATTTTAATTTTAATTTTAATTTTAATTTTATTTTAGTTAATTTTAATTTTAATTTTAATTTTAATTTTAATTTTAATTTTAATTTTAATTTTAATTTTAATTTTAATTTTAACTTTAATTTTAATTTTAATTTTAATTTTAATTTTAATTTTAATTTTAATTTTAATTTTAATTTTAATTTTAATTTTAATTTTAATTTTAATTTTAATTTTAATTTTAATTTTAATTTTAATTTTAATTTTAATTTTAATTTTAATTTTAATTTTAATTTTAATTTTAATTTTAATTTTAATTTTAATTTTAATTTTAATTTTAATTTTAATTTTAATTTTAATTTTAATTTTAATTTTAATTTTAATGTTAATTTTAATTTTAATTTTAATTTTAATTTTAATTTTAATTTTAATTTTAATTTTAATTTTAATTTTAATTTTAATTTTAATTTTAATTTTAATTTTAATTTTAATTTTAATTTTAATTTTAATTTTAATTTTAATTTTAATTTTAATTTTAATTTTAATTTTAATTCTAATTTTAATTTTAATTTTAATTTTAATTTTAATTTTAATTTTAATTTTAATTTTAATTTTAATTTTAATTTTAATTTTAATTTTAATTTTAATTTTAATTTTAATTTTAATTTTAATTTTAATTTTAATTTTAATTTTAATTTTAATTTTAATTTTAATTTTAATTTTAATTTTAATTTTAATTTTAATTTTAATTTTAATTTTAATTTTAATTTTAATTTTAATTTTAATTTTAATTTTAATTTTAATTTTAATTTTAATTTTAATTTTAATTTTAATTTTAATTTTAATTTTAATTTTAATTTTAATTTTAATTTTAATTTTAATTTTAATTTTAATTTTAATTTTAATTTTAATTTTAATTTTAATTTTAATTTTAATTTTTAATTTTAATTTTAATTTTAATTTTAATTTTAATTTTAATTTTAATTTTAATTTTAATTTTAATTTTAATTTTAATTTTAATTTTAATTTTAATTTTAATTTTAATTTTAATTTTAATTTTAATTTTAATTTTAATTTTAATTTTAATTTTAATTTTAATTTTAATTTTAATTTTAATTTTAATTTTAATTTTAATTTTAATTTTAATTTTAATTTTAATTTTAATTTTAATTTTAATTTTAATTTTAATTTTAATTTTAATTTTAATTTTAATTTTAATTTTAATTTTAATTTTAATTTTAATTTTAATTTTAATTTTAATTTTAATTTTAATTTTAATTTTAATTTTAATTTTAATTTTAATTTTAATTTTAATTTTAATTTTAATTTAATTTTAATTTTAATTTTAATTTTAATTTTAATTTTAATTTTAATTTTAATTTTAATTTTAATTTTAATTTTAATTTTAATTTTAATTTTAATTTTAATTTTAATTTTAATTTTAATTTTAATTTAATTTTAATTTTAATTTTAATTTTAATTTTAATTTTAATTTTAATTTTAATTTTAATTTTAATTTTAATTTTAATTTTAATTTTAATTTTAATTTTAATTTTAATTTTAATTTTAATTTTAATTTTAATTTTAATTTTAATTTTAATTTTAATTTTAATTTTAATTTTAATTTTAATTTTAATTTTAATTTTAATTTTAATTTTAATTTTAATTTTAATTTTAATTTTAATTTTAATTTTAATTTTAATTTTAATTTTAATTTTAATTTTAATTTTAATTTTAATTTTAATTTTAATTTTAATTTTAATTTTAATTTTAATTTTAATTTTAATTTTAATTTTAATTTTAATTTTAATTTTAATTTTAATTTTAATTTTAATTTTAATTTTAATTTTAATTTTAATTTTAATTTTAATTTTAATTTTAATTTTAATTTTAATTTTAATTTTAATTTTAATTTTAATTTTAATTTTAATTTTAATTTTAATTTTAATTTTAATTTTAATTTTAATTTTAATTTTAATTTTAATTTTAATTTTAATTTTAATTTTAATTTTAATTTTAATTTTAATTTTAATTTTAATTTTAATTTTAATTTTAATTTTAATTTTAATTTTAATTTTAATTTTAATTTTAATTTTAATTTTAATTTTAATTTTAATTTTAATTTTAATTTTAATTTTAATTTTAATTTTAATTTTAATTTTAATTTTAATTTTAATTTTAATTTTAATTTTAATTTTAATTTTAATTTTAATTTTAATTTTAATTTTAATTTTAATTTTAATTTTAATTTTAATTTTAATTTTAATTTTAATTTTAATTTTAATTTTAATTTTAATTTTAATTTTAATTTTAATTTTAATTTTAATTTTAATTTTAATTTTAATTTTAATTTTAATTTTAATTTTAATTTTAATTTTAATTTTAATTTTAATTTTAATTTTAATTTTAATTTTAATTTTAATTTTAATTTTAATTTTAATTTTAATTTTAATTTTAATTTTAATTTTAATTTTAATTTTAATTTTAATTTTTAATTTTAATTTTAATTTTAATTTTAATTTTAATTTTAATTTTAATTTTAATTTTAATTTTAATTTTAATTTTAATTTTAATTTTAATTTTAATTTTAATTTTAATTTTAATTTTAATTTTAATTTTAATTTTAATTTTAATTTTAATTTTAATTTTAATTTTAATTTTAATTTTAATTTTAATTTTAATTTTAATTTTAATTTTAATTTTAATTTTAATTTTAATTTTAATTTTAATTTTAATTTTAATTTTAATTTTAATTTTAATTTTAATTTTAATTTTAATTTTAATTTTAATTTTAATTTTAATTTTAATTTTAATTTTAATTTTAATTTTAATTTTAATTTTAATTTTAATTTTAATTTTAATTTTAATTTTAATTTTAATTTTAATTTTAATTTTAATTTTAATTTTAATTTTAATTTTAATTTTAATTTTAATTTTAATTTTAATTTTAATTTTAATTTTAATTTTAATTTTAATTTTAATTTTAATTTTAATTTTAATTTTAATTTTAATTTTAATTTTAATTTTAATTTTAATTTTAATTTTAATTTTAATTTTAATTTTAATTTTAATTTTAATTTTAATTTTAATTTTAATTTTAATTTTAATTTTAATTTTAATTTTAATTTTAATTTTAATTTTAATTTTAATTTTAATTTTAATTTTAATTTTAATTTTAATTTTAATTTAATTTTAATTTTAATTTTAATTTTAATTTTAATTTTAATTTTAATTTTAATTTTAATTTTAATTTTAATTTTAATTTTAATTTTAATTTTAATTTTAATTTTAATTTTAATTTTAATTTTAATTTTAATTTTAATTTTAATTTTAATTTTAATTTTAATTTTAATTTTAATTTTAATTTTAATTTTAATTTTAATTTTAATTTTAATTTTAATTTTAATTTTAATTTTAATTTTAATTTTAATTTTAATTTTAATTTTAATTTTAATTTTAATTTTAATTTTAATTTTAATTTTAATTTTAATTTTAATTTTAATTTTAATTTTAATTTTAATTTTAATTTTAATTTTAATTTTAATTTTAATTTTAATTTTAATTTTAATTTTAATTTTAATTTTAATTTTAATTTTAATTTTAATTTTAATTTTAATTTTAATTTTAATTTTAATTTTAATTTTAATTTTAATTTTAATTTTAATTTTAATTTTAATTTTAATTTTAATTTTAATTTTAATTTTAATTTTAATTTTAATTTTAATTTTAATTTTAATTTTAATTTTAATTTTAATTTTAATTTTAATTTTAATTTTTAATTTTAATTTTAATTTTAATTTTAATTTTAATTTTAATTTTAATTTTAATTTTAATTTTAATTTTAATTTAATTTTAATTTTAATTTTAATTTTAATTTTAATTTTAATTTTAATTTTAATTTTAATTTTAATTTTAATTTTAATTTTAATTTTAATTTTAATTTTAATTTAATTTTAATTTTAATTTTAATTTTAATTTTAATTTTAATTTTAATTTTAATTTTAATTTTAATTTTAATTTTAATTTTAATTTTAATTTTAATTTTAATTTTAATTTTAATTTTAATTTTAATTTTAATTTTAATTTTAATTTTAATTTTAATTTTAATTTTAATTTTAATTTTAATTTTAATTTTAATTTTAATTTTAATTTTAATTTTAATTTTAATTTTAATTTTAATTTTAATTTTAATTTTAATTTTAATTTTAATTTTAATTTTAATTTTAATTTTAATTTTAATTTTAATTTTAATTTTAATTTTAATTTTAATTTTAATTTTAATTTTAATTTTAATTTTAATTTTAATTTTAATTTTAATTTTAATTTTAATTTTAATTTTAATTTTAATTTTAATTTTAATTTTAATTTTAATTTTAATTTTAATTTTAATTTTAATTTTAATTTTAATTTTAATTTTAATTTTAATTTTAATTTTAATTTTAATTTTAATTTTAATTTTAATTTTAATTTTAATTTTAATTTTAATTTTAATTTTAATTTTAATTTTAATTTTAATTTTAATTTTAATTTTAATTTTAATTTTAATTTTAATTTTAATTTTAATTTTAATTTTAATTTTAATTTTAATTTTAATTTTAATTTTAATTTTAATTTTAATTTTAATTTTAATTTTAATTTTAATTTTAATTTTAATTTTAATTTTAATTTTAATTTAATTTTAATTTTAATTTTAATTTTAATTTTAATTTTAATTTTAATTTTAATTTTAATTTTAATTTTAATTTTAATTTTAATTTTAATTTTAATTTTAATTTTAATTTTAATTTTAATTTTAATTTTAATTTTAATTTTAATTTTAATTTTAATTTTAATTTTAATTTTAATTTTAATTTTAATTTTAATTTTAATTTTAATTTTAATTTTAATTTTAATTTTAATTTTAATTTTAATTTTAATTTTAATTTTAATTTTAATTTTAATTTTAATTTTAATTTTAATTTTAATTTTAATTTTAATTTTAATTTTAATTTTAATTTTAATTTTAATTTTAATTTTAATTTTAATTTTAATTTTAATTTTAATTTTAATTTTAATTTTAATTTTAATTTTAATTTTAATTTTAATTTTAATTTTAATTTTAATTTTAATTTTAATTTTAATTTTAATTTTAATTTTAATTTTAATTTTATTTTAATTTTAATTTTAATTTTAATTTTAATTTTAATTTTAATTTTAATTTTAATTTTAATTTTAATTTTAATTTTAATTTTAATTTTAATTTTAATTTTAATTTTAATTTTAATTTTAATTTTAATTTTAATTTTATTTTAATTTTAATTTTAATTTTAATTTTAATTTTAATTTTAATTTTAATTTTAATTTTAATTTTAATTTTAATTTTAATTTTAATTTTAATTTTAATTTTAATTTTAATTTTAATTTTAATTTTAATTTTAATTTTAATTTTAATTTTAATTTTAATTTTAATTTTAATTTTAATTTTAATTTTAATTTTAATTTTAATTTTAATTTTAATTTTAATTTTAATTTTAATTTTAATTTTAATTTTAATTTTAATTTTAATTTTAATTTTAATTTTAATTTTAATTTTAATTTTAATTTTAATTTTAATTTTAATTTTAATTTTAATTTTAATTTTAATTTTAATTTTAATTTTAATTTTAATTTTAATTTTAATTTTAATTTTAATTTTAATTTTAATTTTAATTTTAATTTTAATTTAATTTTAATTTTAATTTTAATTTTAATTTTAATTTTAATTTTAATTTTAATTTTAATTTTAATTTTAATTTTAATTTTAATTTTAATTTTAATTTTAATTTTAATTTTAATTTTAATTTTAATTTTAATTTTAATTTTAATTTTAATTTTAATTTTAATTTTAATTTTAATTTTAATTTTAATTTTAATTTTAATTTTAATTTTAATTTTAATTTTAATTTTAATTTTAATTTTAATTTTAATTTTAATTTTAATTTTAATTTTAATTTTAATTTTAATTTTAATTTTAATTTTAATTTTAATTTTAATTTTAATTTTAATTTTAATTTTAATTTTAATTTTAATTTTAATTTTAATTTTAATTTTAATTTTAATTTTAATTTTAATTTTAATTTTAATTTTAATTTTAATTTTAATTTTAATTTTAATTTTAATTTTAATTTTAATTTTAATTTTAATTTTAATTTTAATTTTAATTTTAATTTTAATTTTAATTTTAATTTTAATTTTAATTTTAATTTTAATTTTAATTTTAATTTTAATTTTAATTTAATTTTAATTTTAATTTTAATTTTAATTTTAATTTTAATTTTAATTTTAATTTTAATTTTAATTTTAATTTTAATTTTAATTTTAATTTTAATTTTAATTTTAATTTTAATTTTAATTTTAATTTTAATTTTAATTTTAATTTTAATTTTAATTTTAATTTTAATTTTAATTTTAATTTTAATTTTAATTTTAATTTTAATTTTAATTTTAATTTTAATTTTAATTTTAATTTTAATTTTAATTTTAATTTTAATTTTAATTTTAATTTTAATTTTAATTTTAATTTTTAATTTTAATTTTAATTTTAATTTTAATTTTAATTTTAATTTTAATTTTAATTTTAATTTAATTTTAATTTTAATTTTAATTTTAATTTTAATTTTAATTTTAATTTTAATTTTAATTTTAATTTTAATTTTAATTTTAATTTTAATTTTAATTTTAATTTTAATTTTAATTTTAATTTTAATTTTAATTTTAATTTTAATTTTAATTTTAATTTTAATTTTAATTTTAATTTTAATTTTAATTTTAATTTTAATTTTAATTTTAATTTTAATTTTAATTTTAATTTTAATTTTAATTTTAATTTTAATTTTAATTTTAATTTTAATTTTAATTTTAATTTTAATTTTAATTTTAATTTTAATTTTAATTTTAATTTTAATTTTAATTTTAATTTTAATTTTAATTTTAATTTTAATTTTAATTTTAATTTTAATTTTAATTTTAATTTTAATTTAATTTTAATTTTAATTTTAATTTTAATTTTAATTTTAATTTTAATTTTAATTTTAATTTTAATTTTAATTTTAATTTTAATTTTAATTTTAATTTTAATTTTAATTTTAATTTTAATTTTAATTTTAATTTTAATTTTAATTTTAATTTTAATTTTAATTTTAATTTTAATTTTAATTTTAATTTTAATTTTAATTTTAATTTTAATTTTAATTTTAATTTTAATTTTAATTTTAATTTTAATTTTAATTTTAATTTTAATTTTAATTTTAATTTTAATTTTAATTTTAATTTTAATTTTAATTTTAATTTTAATTTTAATTTTAATTTTAATTTTAATTTTAATTTTAATTTTAATTTTAATTTTAATTTTAATTTTAATTTTAATTTTAATTTTAATTTTAATTTTAATTTTAATTTTAATTTTAATTTTAATTTTAATTTTAATTTTAATTTTAATTTTAATTTTAATTTTAATTTTAATTTTAATTTTAATTTTAATTTTAATTTTAATTTTAATTTTAATTTTAATTTTAATTTTAATTTTAATTTTAATTTTAATTTTAATTTTAATTTTAATTTTAATTTTAATTTTAATTTTAATTTTAATTTTAATTTTAATTTAATTTTAATTTTAATTTTAATTTTAATTTTAATTTTAATTTTAATTTTAATTTTAATTTTAATTTTAATTTTAATTTTAATTTTAATTTTAATTTTAATTTTAATTTTAATTTTAATTTTAATTTTAATTTTAATTTTAATTTTAATTTTAATTTTAATTTTAATTTTAATTTTAATTTTAATTTTAATTTTAATTTTAATTTTAATTTTAATTTTAATTTTAATTTTAATTTTAATTTTAATTTTAATTTTAATTTTAATTTTAATTTTAATTTTAATTTTAATTTTAATTTTAATTTTAATTTTAATTTTAATTTTAATTTTAATTTTAATTTTAATTTTAATTTTAATTTTAATTTTAATTTTAATTTTAATTTTAATTTTAATTTTAATTTTAATTTTAATTTTAATTTTAATTTTAATTTTAATTTTAATTTTAATTTTAATTTTAATTTTAATTTTAATTTTAATTTTAATTTTAATTTTAATTTTAATTTTAATTTTAATTTTAATTTTAATTTTAATTTTAATTTTAATTTTAATTTTAATTTTAATTTTAATTTTAATTTTAATTTTAATTTTAATTTTAATTTTAATTTTAATTTTAATTTTAATTTTAATTTTAATTTTAATTTTAATTTTAATTTTAATTTTAATTTTAATTTTAATTTTAATTTTAATTTTAATTTTAATTTTAATTTTAATTTTAATTTTAATTTTAATTTTAATTTTAATTTTAATTTTAATTTTAATTTTAATTTTAATTTTAATTTTAATTTTAATTTTAATTTTAATTTTAATTTTAATTTTAATTTTAATTTTAATTTTAATTTTAATTTTAATTTTAATTTTAATTTTAATTTTAATTTTAATTTTAATTTTAATTTTAATTTTAATTTTAATTTTAATTTTAATTTTAATTTTAATTTTAATTTTAATTTTAATTTTAATTTTAATTTTAACTTTAATTTTAATTTTAATTTTAATTTTAATTTTAATTTTAATTTTAATTTTAATTTTAATTTTAATTTTAATTTTAATTTTAATTTTAATTTTAATTTTAATTTTAATTTTAATTTTAATTTTAATTTTAATTTTAATTTTAATTTTAATTTTAATTTTAATTTTAATTTTAATTTTAATTTTAATTTTAATTTTAATTTTAATTTTAATTTTAATTTTAATTTTAATTTTAATTTTAATTTTAATTTTAATTTTAATTTTAATTTTAATTTTAATTTTAATTTTAATTTTAATTTTAATTTTAATTTTAATTTTAATTTTAATTTTAATTTTAATTTTAATTTTAATTTTAATTTTAATTTTAATTTTAATTTTAATTTTAATTTTAATTTTAATTTTAATTTTAATTTTAATTTTAATTTTAATTTTAATTTTAATTTTAATTTTAATTTTAATTTTAATTTTAATTTTAATTTTAATTTTAATTTTAATTTTAATTTTAATTTTAATTTTAATTTTAATTTTAATTTAATTTTAATTTTAATTTTAATTTTAATTTTAATTTTAATTTTAATTTTAATTTTTATTTTAATTTTAATTTTAATTTTAATTTTAATTTTAATTTTAATTTTAATTTTAATTTTAATTTTAATTTTAATTTTAATTTTAATTTTAATTTTAATTTTAATTTTAATTTTAATTTTAATTTTAATTTTAATTTTAATTTTAATTTTAATTTTTAATTTTAATTTTAATTTTAATTTTAATTTTAATTTTAATTTTAATTTTAATTTTAATTTTAATTTTAATTTTAATTTTAATTTTAATTTTAATTTTAATTTTAATTTTAATTTTAATTTTAATTTTAATTTTAATTTTAATTTTAATTTTAATTTTAATTTTAATTTTAATTTTAATTTTAATTTTAATTTTAATTTTAATTTTAATTTTAATTTTAATTTTAATTTTAATTTTAAATTTTAATTTTAATTTTAATTTTAATTTTAATTTTAATTTTAATTTTAATTTTAATTTTAATTTTAATT
>CAVMKG010000187.1:15000-87939 GCA_963682025.1 Cordilura impudica | reverse complement strand
AAATACAAATACAAATACAAATACAAATACAAATACAAATACAAATACAAATACAAATACAAATACAAATACAAATACAAATACAAATACAAATACAAATACAAATACAAATACAAATACAAATACAAATACAAATACAAATACAAATACAAATACAAATACAAATACAAATACAAATACAAATACAAATACAAATACAAATACAAATACAAATACAAATACAAATACAAATACAAATACAAATACAAATACAAATACAAATACAAATACAAATACAAATACAAATACAAATACAAATACAAATACAAATACAAATACAAATACAAATACAAATACAAATACAAATACAAATACAAATACAAATACAAATACAAATACAAATACAAATACAAATACAAATACAAATACAAATACAAATACAAATACAAATACAAATACAAATACAAATACAAATACAAATACAAATACAAATACAAATACAAATACAAATACAAATACAAATACAAATACAAATACAAATACAAATACAAATACAAATACAAATACAAATACAAATACAAATACAAATACAAATACAAATACAAATACAAATACAAATACAAATACAAATACAAATACAAATACAAATACAAATACAAATACAAATACAAATACAAATACAAATACAAATACAAATACAAATACAAATACAAATACAAATACAAATACAAATACAAATACAAATACAAATACAAATACAAATACAAATACAAATACAAATACAAATACAAATACAAATACAAATACAAATACAAATACAAATACAAATACAAATACAAATACAAATACAAATACAAATACAAATACAAATACAAATACAAATACAAATACAAATACAAATACAAATACAAATACAAATACAAATACAAATACAAATACAAATACAAATACAAATACAAATACAAATACAAATACAAATACAAATACAAATACAAATACAAATACAAATACAAATACAAATACAAATACAAATACAAATACAAATACAAATACAAATACAAATACAAATACAAATACAAATACAAATACAAATACAAATACAAATACAAATACAAATACAAATACAAATACAAATACAAATACAAATACAAATACAAATACAAATACAAATACAAATACAAATACAAATACAAATACAAATACAAATACAAATACAAATACAAATACAAATACAAATACAAATACAAATACAAATACAAATACAAATACAAATACAAATACAAATACAAATACAAATACAAATACAAATACAAATACAAATACAAATACAAATACAAATACAAATACAAATACAAATACAAATACAAATACAAATACAAATACAAATACAAATACAAATACAAATACAAATACAAATACAAATACAAATACAAATACAAATACAAATACAAATACAAATACAAATACAAATACAAATACAAATACAAATACAAATACAAATACAAATACAAATACAAATACAAATACAAATACAAATACAAATACAAATACAAATACAAATACAACGGAATTATAGAGCGACCGAACTGGAATGTTATGCCGCAGTGTTCAATGTAGAAATTTCAGAGGTTATGTAGAGAGATTTCCTTTAACAATTATTACGGATCACGCTAGCTTGCGCTGGCCAATGAATACAAAAGAACTCTCTGGGTGTTTAGCTTGCTGGAGCTTGCAACTCCAATCATTTGATTTTGATATCCAGCATCGAAAAGGATCACAAAATTTAGTACCAGATGCTTATCTTGTGCGTATAGGGAAGAGGTATGTAAGGTCGATAGGATTTTGGAAATAGATTTGGAGTCAACATCATTTAACTCAAATGAGTACCAAGCTCTTAGAGAAAGCGTGACGAATGAAAAATCGAAACTACCAGATGTTCGTGTTTCTGAAGGCTTTGTTTATAAAAGGACAAAATTTTATACAGGTGACGTATTAGAGGAGGATAGAGCTTGGAAGTTGTGGGTACCAATTGAATTATGACAAGGACTGTTGTGGGCTGCACATCACTCTTTGTCTACGGGACATGGGGTGTTCATAAAACTTTAGCTCGATTACAAAATAAATGTGATATATGCAACACTATTAAAACATCCAACAATTTCCATAAACCACCCATGGGTAGACAATTTACAACTGAGGGACTTTTCCAAAGGGTCTATATGGATTTCATGGGGCCTTATCCAATATCCCGGAGCGGTATTTGTATGCCTTAACTATTTCACAAAGTTTGTGTTCCCTGAACCGATGCGAAGTGCAACTGCGACTAATGTCATAGCATTTCTGGAGAAGAGGGTTTTTCACACATTTGGTGTCCGGAGTTTGTACACTCTGATAATGGTCGTCAGTTTATTGCCGAAATATTTCAAGATTTCTTAGAAAATATGGTGCAACAATTGCTAGGACTGCTGTTTACGGGTACAGTGCGTGAACACGCCGTTTTTTTTTATTTTTATTTTATCTGATTTATTTAGTCTATGGATTAAATCCTTTCAGACTTTATAACATACATATATAAAAATGACAATAGTATTTAAAACTAGGTATTTAAAAACAGAATTATATTACGTTTAATAACATCTATATTTAAAGAATAATCTATAAATTATAAAGATAATTAAAATTCTCAGATAATCTTCTAAACGGATCAGCATTTGCATAGTTTGAGCGGAAATACTGGATGGACAGAGGATTGAAGTAACGGGTCGGACATTATTCAGCAGGAATTCAGAGCATACGTCGCCATTTATTAGTTTCATTAAAAATGTCATATTTAGCATTTTTCTTCGTCTTTTTAAGGAAGCCAATTTAATTTAAGCTAACCTTGAACTATACGGCGCACTGTGGTCAATATTTTGAGATAGCGGCCAAAACTCCTTTTGGTTTTTGTTCTCCGATTTTAAAGTTATTAGGCTCATATGAAAGTAGACAGTAGTAAACCTCGGGAGCCAAAAAATTAGAACTCTGTTTCAACTATTTCACTGAGAACAGGGTGGTCCAAAATGGGCTTTTTCAGAATTTAGTAAATTTATGATATTTTTAGTTCATTTTTAAAGTTTAAATGATCATAACTTTTTTGTTTTTCAAGATTTTTGGACGAAATAAATTTTGTGTTGTAACTTAACTTATTTCCTATTACTGGTAAAAAATTGAAGCTCTACTGTTTTCAGAACAATTTAAATTTTTTTTTTTAAAAGGTCAAATTTCTCGGAAATTTCCTACTTCATAGAGCACAACTCCTGTGAGTCAAGCTGAGTCAAAACACAAATTTACTATTTTGTAGTCCTAACTCTCCCCTACATTCCTATAAATACATGTCCATGCATCGGGACTGCACTTTTTGAGCTACAGCAATTTTTCTGACCCAAGGTAAGATATTCGGTACAAATGCACGTCATATTTTTTGAGAAGTTATTTGTATGTGGAAGTGGCTATTATGCATATATTTTGATGAAATTTTGTACAAGAGTTCTTATTGACCCAAAAAATAATTCTGTTGAAATTAGGAGAAGTTGGCCCATATTTGGACCTAGTCCACATAGAAGGGTGTATCAAAATTTTGACAAAAATGACAATAGAACTCTCAAATTATGTGGTATCTGGCAATTCATTTGGAAAAGGTTAAAAAGATTTTATTGCCATCTAATATTACACAACTTAAATACGTGAAAATTGCAAATAAATTTAAAACCAATGGAAATAACTGGTAAAACCAACTACCTGTTATATTATGTTTCAAAGAGGTAAAAAAGATCATGTTGAAACTTCGAGCAATAGTATATTAATCCATGCATTCATTTTTTTTCTTCATTATTGTTTAAACAATGGCTAAATTCAGTTATAGTGTTCTATCTGATATATATTTTGAACGGAAAGATGAAAACGACATTATTTGACATATAATGAATAATCCATTCTTCAAAATATGCGACAAACAAGAAATTAAAATTCATAACTTAAAAATAAAAAACTTTTTAAATACTTTAAAAAAACGGTACAATCAATGTTCCAGAAACAAGAAATTGTTTTACTCACGCAACCAAGAATGGCTAAGAAATAAACTTATTTTTAAAAAGCCATCAGTAACTACCACGGAAACTGGAAAAGGTGGTCGACCAGCAAAGCCAATTGATAATTGCAGTGAAAGATCACGAAGACGCAAGCTTAAACATATCAATGAAGAAGTTTCTTGTAGCATCATAAAGGATTCATTTCTGCATCAACCATTGAAAACTAAAAAGGGTAAAATTGCTATCATTGAAAAAATAGTGGAAGCAAGCCCCAGACGCACAAAAAGGATTTTAGAAAGTATACCGACACCAACTGAAGAAAATAAATTTACTCCAGAAGAAGCATTTGCACTATTTTTGGATTTGAAAATGACTAAAAACCAATATACAGAATTGCGGAAGCGAACCAATGAAAAAAATTGTGGAATTTTCCCATCATATCGAGATATAGTTTCTGACAAAAAAGATTGCTTACCTTCACCAACTGCTATTAGTGTAACTTCAAGTTCAGCAGAAATAAAATTGCAGGATCTTCTTGAACACACTGCAGAACGATTATTAAAGACATTTGATGCTGACTATTTAAAGAAGTTTAAAAATTGCAGCATGACTTTAATTTCTAAATGGGGATGTGATGGGTCCTCTGGCCAGAAACAATACAAACAATGTAATGCGGAAAATTCATCAGATGCCAATTTATTCATGATTTCTTTCGTTCCATTACGTTTAACAAAAACTTATATTGGTTCAGAGCCGTCCACTAGTAGAGCTGCAGAGATAGATGTATGGAAGAATGAAATTCCCTCGTCAACAAAATTTTGTAGACCAATAAAGTTTGCTTACAAAAAGGATACTCAAGATGTCATAGATGAAGAAGTTCGAAAAATAAATGATCAAATTAAAGAAATTCAACCAGTAACATTTAAATTTGATGACCAAGACATTGAAGTACATTTTAAAATGTGTCTCACAATGATTGATGGAAAAGTTGCACAAGCTTTAACCAAAACAAAGTCATCGTCAAGCTGCACCATATGCCAAAAAACATCAAGTCAATTGAGCCAACCACCAACACAAGGCGATAGTTTTAATGAAGCATATGAATTTGGAATGTCACCTCTTCATGCTAGAATTCGTTTTATGGAGCATATTCTTAAATTGGGATACGATTTGGAATTTGGGCCGTTAGGCGAAACAGTGAGAAACAACAAAGAAAATTTGGAAAAAAGAAAGCAAAAAAAAAAAGATATTCAAGAAAAATACCGTGAGATAGGCCTTATAATTGACCAGCCAAAGCAAGGAGAAGGAAATTCTAATGATGGAAACACAGCAAGGAGATTTTTTTCCGATCCAGAAACTGCAGCTTCTATAACTGGAGTAGATTATGATTTAATACGACGATTCCAAATCATATTACAAGTTATAGCATGTAGCAAAAAGATAGATGCAAAAAAATTTGGTCAGTATGCTAATGAGACAGCAACCCTTTATAACCAAAAATATTCTTGGAGACATATGCCAACCACAGTTCACAAAATTTTGTTCCATGGGGAACAAATAATTCAGCACAATATGCTTCCAATTGGAGATCTCTCAGAAGAAGCCCAAGAAAAAAGGAACAAAGACTACAGATTCTTTCGCGAGCACAATACAAGAAAAATTTCCAGATATTGTACTAATGAAGATCTTATTAATATTTTGTTGTGCACATCAGACCCATATATGTCCAGTATTCGACAAAAATGGAAATCAACCTCATTAGAGTTAGATGAAGAAGCTAAACAACTACTGCAAAATGAAAATCAAAGCTATTTGGAAGAAATTTTTACTAATATTGTTTAATTAATACTAGTTTAAAGATTATAATTTGTTTCTAATTTTAGTATAAATTTTTATTAATACATTTAAATAAAATATATGTGCACTTTAAATCAATAGTAAAAGTTTACTTAAAATTTTATCGATGTTGTGTTCTGTATATAATATATCCAAATGGTATTGATATTGTTGGGAATTTCAGTGTTATTTTTCAGTTTAATCCTCACAAGAATTAGCTTTCTTCCAAAAAAACCAACCTTTGGCCCCTGTGAATATTGAGACTAAATAAATGTCAGGGGCCAAATGTTGGCATTTTTTGACCAAAATTAAGTTTAGGAATAATAAATAAGTATTGGTTGTAAAATACGATTGAAGAAAATAAGAAATTATAAAAAAAATACCTATTTAAAACGTCAAAATATTCAACTTTTACATGGAAACTCAACAAAAAATTTAAATGCATTTTTAACTCCAAATTACTTACGTTTCTATCAGTCGATTTTTACGTTTGAACTCGCAAATTGAAGCCTAAAGTCCCTTCTATTGACCACTGTGCGGCGGTAGAACAATAGAAGGATTTGGATTAGATTATCTACAAAACTCCAAGATCAAGAATGACGTTCACATATTCCAACTGATAACCGCCAAGAGAATATTTACCAAAAGATCCTTGTTTTCTTGAAAAACGCATGTATTAACATTTTTTAAAATTTAAATCAAAAAAATTAAGTTACACCATACGAAATTTTTTTTAAATCATTTTGCAGCAAGGCTTGCTCACAGGAATCGTTATAGCTAAGGAAGATTTTTACATCATCAGCATACATTAAAACGTTAGAAAAATTTATTTTAGATGGGTCATCATTAATAAAAAGAGAAAATAAAATTGGCCCAAGATGGCTACCTTACGGTACACCAGAATTCGCTTTTATATACTTAGATGTAGTATTATTAAAACGCACACATTGCACTCTACAAATCAGGTAAGATTGAATCCAGTTTATGCAGTTGTTGGAAAATCCAATTAAGTGCAATTTTCTAAGTAAAAGGCAGTGATTAACTTTACCGGAAGCTTTACTGAAGTGTGTATATATAACATCAGTATGTTGACCATTGTTGAAACCACGATTAATTAATGTTGAGAGTTCAAGTAGATTTGTCGTTGTTGAACATCCTCTACGAAATCCGTGTTGATCAGGTGTTAATAAAGATTAAAATTGATGGCGGAGAAAATCAGTAATACAACTCTGAAAGAGTTTAGGAATTGCGCTGAGTTAAGCAATGCCTCTGTAGTTTATAATGTTAGATTTATTACCAGATTTAAAAAGTGGTACAATGTAGGGTTCCCTTCATAACTTTGGAAAATAGCCGTATTTGATTGATAAATTAAAAATAATATTTAACGGAGTTGATAAAGAGCTCGCACAATTAATCAGAATACACCTGGGAATACCATCAGGTCCATGATGAAATGAAGGTTTTAATTTTTTTAATGATGTTTCAATATAGGATGTAGTGATAACAGGAAATGAAATTTATTGATTGATCAAACACATCAAATGGATAATCTCTTGAATTATCATAGACAGCAGCCAAATATATGGTGGTTGAAAAACACCAAACATTAATGATAAGGTCATCACTGGATTCATTATTTATATATTTCATTACAGGTGGAAAGCCAGCAGATTTTCTTTTAGAATTTACGAAGCTATAAAAGGTTTTAGGATAACGTTTAAAATTTATTTTCATGTTATTAATGTAATTAGTATATAACTTCAAGTTTAGTAAGTTGTATTCTGCACGAGCAACTGAATATTTACCACAGTCAATAAGTGCGCCAGATTCTTTATATCGCTTGTAACGTTTGTTTTTTTAGTTTTTAATTCTGGATATTCTTTTGAATTCCAAGGAGGACCGGATTTAGTCAGAACAGTGAATTTCGGAACGCATTCATCAATAAAATCCGAAAGAGTTTTATAAAAACAATTTATCTTTGCATCAATGGCAGCAGTTGGTGTTACATAACAGATAATTTAAATCCGAGTAATTCGTCCGTTTGTAACAATAAACTTTTTCTTTATTACAATGTATGTTAGGTTTTGGTACAAAGGAATGTTGTAGCTGATTTTAATGTTGGGATCATTTCAATCAATCACAATCAGTACAATCAAGTACAATCAGCCGGTTCATTAACAAATATTAACCAAGCAACGTATTTAAATCAATATAAACACCATTTATTTGAAATAGGCATAGATCAAGTACATTGCTTAAAAATTCATCAACTGAATTCAATTTTATTGGAGTTTAGATAAAAGTATCAGGTAGAAAATTCCAGGATACTGAAAGTAAATTAAAATTGCCAACTACAAAAATTGAGTTTACGGGATTGGCCTTCAATACGATGGATTTAATAGCTTCAAAATGAGCATAAATCAATTGTCCAGAACTCGGAGGAATGTAAGAGCAAGTTATAAAAATTTGTTTGCTGTTCAGTTTAATTTTTATTCCAATAAATTCCATAACGCTTAATGAAACTGTTGTTATTTCTTCAGACATGAGAATGCTTGATACAGCAATTAAAACTCCACCTCCAGTAGTATTAGTAACTCTATCAAGTCTATAAATTTCGTATTTGTTGCAAAGAATTTCGATATTTAAGATTTTATTATATAGCCAGGTTTCAGTAAAAATAATGATATGATAATCAAAATCAAACCTTCCAATATAAAGGTTTGACAATTTCGAATTTAGATATTTAATTGGTTATCAGAATTTCTATTTAGTTTTTTGGAGCATTATTATTCACACGTGGAGGGAGCCAAGCGATATTATTTAATATCTGATTGTCCCTATAAACAAATTCACTTACAAGTTATTATATTTTCAGGCCAATATCTAGGATCAATTATACGGTCAAATAATTCGAAATGTACTGTTATTTTAAATGATGCACTGCTCCTCTGTTGAGAAAAATTAAGTTTGTACGTTAAAATATCAGCATTAAAGTTTAATTGTGTTTTTCTATGAGCATCCATATCTTCAGTTGTTGTATCAAAAGCCAAACGGGAAACAAAAATAGATTTCCGAATTAAGTAAAGATGGTGGTTTGCTAACTTCCAGCAGATCTGCCGCATTATTATTATTGCCAGTATTTGAAATAGGAATGGGGTTCACAACATTTCCAGATATATTGGATAGATTTAATAAAGGAGTTCTCGGACCGTTAACTAAATTTGTTCCACTAAAGCCAGATTCGTCAATGTTCCGTAAATGATTTTCTTTATTTTCTTTATTTAAGAATCTTGGAGACTTACGACCTCTTGGAGAGATGATTTAAGATCATCCAAAGAGGTAAAATCATCAAAAAGTTTTTAATAGGAGTTTATTTGATCAGATAAATTCATAAGGTTTTTCCGTATTTGAAGGAAATTATTTTTAGTGAATTGAAAAAATCGGTAAAAATCAGCTCCAATTTTTTACAACTATTACAGCGCCAATGCAAATTTTTGTGCCTTGAAATTGATTCAGCTACTAATCTATATAGTCCACAACATTTAAAATGGCAAAGGCCATGACACAGGCAACAGGTAATCATTCTTTCATCATCTTTATCCAAATTGCATATTATACAAGCCATTTTTGCAAACAGTATTATTTTTTTAACGAATATGTCGATAATGCAGTTTAAACGAAAAACAAGTAAACACCAGCTAATTATTAGATGATGGATATACAAAATGTGTGGGATGTGTGCGTTAATGATAATTAAGAAAGTTATATTTCTTAATTATGGCAAAACAACAATAATTTTAAAACAATAATTCAGGCTTACGACCGTGTTTAATTAAAAACCAAAAAGCAGCAAATGTTAGCAATGCACCCCAACAACAAAGTTGACACAAATTAACACGAGACACAGCTTTTAAAACAATGAATCACTTTTACTAATAGAGCAAGTAAAAAAGCGTCTGTTGGCGACGGATAAACTTAACTTCCCTTGTTGGCTTAACGAAACACTCTCTTTATCTCAAAAGGTTTATCGTTGCTGTTAATTATTCTTTTTATTTATTGCTGTTATTTGTATGTGGGTTTATTTATACTTTCGTTTCTAATTTTAATTTTTAAATATTTTGCACAGGCAAGTTTTCGCTGTAGCTTTAATTGTCAAATTTTTTCATTAGTTGAAAACTGTTGTATCGAATATACCAAAAATTGTAAGTTATTTTTTATTCTATTTATATTTAAATTTTAATTAATTAATATATTTTCGCAGTGAATAAACGCTCACTAAAAGCAATTTAATTCAAGATTTGTTTTAGTTTTAAACATTTTTATTCAAATTTTTGTGGGTTTGAATTGAATATTGGTGCCCTCCTTTAAGATTTTTGGAGATTGTGCTCCTGTTCAAGTCGCCTATTAAGAGAATCGAAATTTGAATTTTGAGTATGTAAAATAGATTAGAATTATCTTGGTAGTGCTCCTTTTCAAGGCGACTAGTGGGAGAACTGAGATTCAAGAATTGAATTAGAAAATTGTTGCAATTATTGTGAAGAAGCCAACTTCTATGAGAAAAAGTCGACGAATCCAAGGATTGTCTCCAATCATGCCCCTAACAAGATCACCTACCACCTTCACCGACACAGGATTGACAAATCCTCTTCCAGAAACACCCAGAAATGAACACGAGACCTTTCTGTCCCCCAATATTTAAAATACATTACAGACCCAAATGCGTCAAGAACAGGTAACAAATAATTTAAATACACGTTTTGAAGAAATGCAAGCACTATTTTTATATCAAATGAGTGCAATACAATCTCTGGTTGAACTAAATAATTTAAACACGGAAAATTCGATTACCGCATTGAGAGATACACTAGGAATATTGAGTCTCACAAGATTCGTTCGAATTATACTGAAACTTCAGAAATGATTGTTAATGACAGTTTTTCTAGTACTAATAATATATCTACTGTTGCCTCAACAATGTTTTCCTCGAATATTAATTATAGAAAAACAATTTCAATTACATCAGTTACAGTAACACAACCTCTAACTAATTCTAGTCCAGGATTTAATTTTTCACCTACTTCAAGCATTAATGCAAACCCATGTATTGCTACTTCTCAACCAATAAGTCATTCTTCCTCGTCACTTTTAAACCCCACACAATCAAATTCATTACAGTCACTACATAATCATCGTCAGAAGAAAATTTATTCTCTTCCAAAATTTTCGGGATGACCCGAAGAGTGGCAAACTTTTTACGAATCTTTCATTACATCGAGTATTCAGAACTGCATAACATAATGCGTCTCAGTGATAGTCTTGAAGGCAATGCTCGGGAGTGCGTAGAATCGCTTTTAACAAGTTCTAAAAACGTTAATGCAATAATCCATACCTTGTCAGAAATGTTTGGGCGTCCAGAACAATTCATAAAATCTTAGATTTATAAAGTTCGATCTTTGCCATCTGTTGATCAGTCTGATTTAAAGTCTCTTATAAATTTTGCAAACAAGGTGGTTAATATGACAACATTCTTAGAATCCTTTGAATCATTTGACAAATCCGTTACTTTTAAGTGAACTAATTTCAAAACTCCGTTTATCACGACGTCTCCAGTGGGCTGATAAGTGCTTGATTTTAAACCGAATGCCTACAATGAAAGATTTTTCGCAATGGCTTTCGGATTTAAGAAAAGTTGTTAATATGGTTACTGACGCCCTTCCTTTATCAAGTGAACTTCAAGAAAATAAAAATTCTGTTACACATTTTAAATTCTGTGGTATTAAACTGATGACCACCAACTTTCCCTTTAAACTGCGCGCATGCGCAATCGCGCATAAAAATAGTTTGTTGCTCACAGCATTCCATGCTACGCGCATAAGAAAATTGATCGCGAACTTTTTTTTTAAATAAATGACCGTTTTTTTTTTAAATAATTTTTAATTATTAGTTCTTTATTGTTCGTTTTGAGATCATGTATACATTTTCTAATAATAGAAAAGATAATTTTCGAACAACGCTACTTGTTCATCTTCAGCATCCTTCTGCCTATTACTTCAACTCATGCTTCATCAACTATTTAACTCAAACATTTGAAATAAAAGAACATGAGAAATGTTTTTTCTTTATACGAGAGTTAGCACGAACAAGCTTAGTTTTTCCAATTTTTAGCTTTCTCTACATATACCATAGCTAATAATAACAAGTCTTGTAATGTTAGAAACTATTTTTGTTTTTGCCCATAGCCTCTGGATGGAACTGTAATGGCATGTGAAAATCTTAACAGACTCACAACTGCATTGTACCTTATGTTTTGTATGTTTTGTATGTAAAAATAAGCCTATGTACTTGGATCGATATTAAAAATTATTTTAGTTTTTTTGTGCATTAGGTTTTCTATGTATGTTAGTTTTTTAATATTGATCCAAGGAGGCTTATTTTTACATTGCTAATTGCTATTATGAAGCAATATATTTAGTATATTTCGAGCATCAACCGAATAAAGGTAACATTATTTTACGAATTTTAAACTGTGCTGTGCAGAGGAATTGTATTTTTTTTAAATACATTCAATTCCAGCTTCAACGATGTCTAAAAGAAACTCTTCAAGTCAACCAGCGTCAACATCCGAGAAAGTATGTCCAAATTTCAAACCTGCTTGGCTTTTTCATCTTGTTAAGACTAAAATACCAACTTCGCGTGAACTCGGCCATGTGAGACTAGATTATATATTCGAATTCAATGAAGAAGAAAGTACAATTAAGTGCAAATTTTGTACCGAAGCGAAAGTAGATGGAGATTTTTCCATTGGGAAAATGTGGGATGATTGGAAATTGGGTTATCTGCCGCATCATCTAATTCAGAAAACACACATTGAAGCGGTTGAAATTAGTTCGACTTATTACTGAGACTCCTAAAGACCGTGAGGTACGAATAGAAAATGCTGGAAGACAAAAGGCAAATTCAAAAATGGTTAAAGTTTTAATTGACAACGTAATTTTGGCAATAAAATTGAACACTTCAATGAATTCTGTGCAGGAAACAAACAGCCACGTATCAAAATATGTTAAAATTCCTGGAATGCATAAACCAAGTGGTTCAGAATGAAGATTATGATGCTATTAGAAAATCACAATATCATTGCTTAATAATTTATGAGAGTATATATGTTTCTGTCCATAAAATGCTTGTAATTTACATAAAATTCGTGACAATCTTTGATTACAAAATCGGTTTTGCAACTATAATTCAGTTAAGTGCTTGCGACGCTTCGTCAATTGTGGCAGCTATCAAAAAATTCTAGTCTGATTTTAAGTTGGATATGGATAAAATGGTAATGATGACATCGGACTGAGCTGCGGTTATGCTGGGTGGTTATAATGGAGTAGCAAAGATACTACAACGACATATTCCGTATTTATCAGCTCAGCATTGTGTGGCACACAGAGAAGACCTTGGAATTGACGATGCTTGGAGGGGAATACCTTTAATAAAAACTCTAGCGACTTTGCTAAGAACGGTGTACACAATGTTCAGTTGTTCATATGTAAAAAAAAGAAGAAGAAATGAAAGACAGGGCTGCATTTGATCAAATAGGAATCGCAACCAGCAACAATTTTAATTTTGGAAACCAAAACTTGCTGAATCTTCTCAACAAATTCTCGAAAATTATCCCAAATTATAGTGAAGAAGTGAAGAAGCAAATTCTAAACCAATATTCGAATTTTAAATTTTTATACCAAACCAAATATAACTCAAACGTCGTGAGCAGTTCCGCGGATATGGTAGACCTTGCCAACAAGGAGGAGGAGTTTCAAGAGCTTTCATCTTTAATAGACATTTCTGCAACCTTTCAAGCATCCAGTGCAGATTGCAAGCGTGGGTTTAGTCAAATGAATGCCATTAAAACAACGGCCAGAAACAGATTGGAGAGATATCATTTGGACCATCTCATGCGTATCAAATAATTTTGAAGGTGTAGAAACGAAATTGATAGACAAAAAGTTTTCAATTTTTGGAAAAATAATAAAGATCAACGTTATCTATAATATTAATAGGCTAGGCGATTTCTTGTGACCGATGTTTTGCTCTACCGTTTAATCCGGATTTTGACCAAACGTATGTTATATGAAAGGTATTTCTTTGTAGCCGTTTTGCAGCAGATTATTAAATTTTTTTCATTTATTTTGAGTAATTTACTCATTACGCATTTAAAGTTGCTACTAACATATAAGTTAACGTGTGCACGATAACAGCAATACCCCTAATGTTTTAAGGGAACTTATTGTGCATTGCAGAACCCCCTTAATATTTATTTTTCCTATTTTGCATTTTTTTTCTTTGTCTTATGATTGGCCAATTCACAGTAAATTTTAAATCGAAATTATTGCAATATCAACACATTGTTATTTTATTTTAAATATCATATTACAATAGCGTATATTTAGGCAATTTTATGATTGGCCAATCTTGAATAAATTTTTACTTTTAATAAAGTGCATTGTTAGCACAATTAGTTTAATAAAACCTTTTGACAAAATAAAGAATAGCCATTCAAGTATAAACCAACAAATGAATCGTGTATAATTAACTGGCGCCCAACGCGTAAAAAAAAGGTACATAGTATACCGAGCGAAGAAAAATATAAAAGTGAAATAAGGTGGTACATAACATACCAAAGTGCGAAAAAAAAAGTTAAAAATAAAGGACATAGAAAGAACCTGAAAAAAAAACTTTAAACCGTTTAAAAAAATTTTTCTTTTGCAAATTTGAAAAATTGTTAAAAAAAAAAAAATTTTTAAAGGACATAGAATCTGAAGAATTAAAATTTTTTTTGTGAAGTAAAACAAAGGTAGTACATAGTATACCGAGCGCAGAAAAATATAAAAGTGAAATAAGGTGGTACATAGCATACCAAAGTGCGAAAAAAAAAGTTAAAAATAAAGGACATAGAAAGAACCTGAAAACTTTTCTTTTGCAAATTCCCTGAAAAATTGTTTAAAAAAAATTTTTAAAGGACATAGAACCTGAAGAACTAAAATTTTTTTTTTGAAGTAAAACAAAGGTAGTACATAGTATACCGAAGTGCGGAAATTAAAGGACATAGAGCCTGAAAAATTAAAAAAATATATATTTAAAAAATTTTTTAAATACGAAACATTTGAATAAATTTTTGGAAACTGTAACGAGACAACAGTGAATCAACATTTGAATAAATTTTTGGAAACTGCAACGAGACAACAGCGAATCAACATTTGAATAAATTTTTGGAAACTGCAACGAGACAACAGCGAATCAACATTTGAATAAATTTTTGAAAACTGCAACGAGACAACAGCGAATCAACATTTGAATAAATTTTTTTGAAACTGCAACGAGACAACAGCGAATCAACATTTGAATAAATTTTTGAAAACTGCAACGAGACAACAGCGAATCAACATTTGAATAAATTTTTTGGAAACTGCAACGAGACAACAGCGAATCAACATTTGAATAAATTTTTGGAAACTGTAACGAGACAACAGCGAATAAACATTTGAATAAATTTTTGGAAACCGCAACCACAACAATTTAATAATAAAATTGTAAGTACATTTGCGATCCGAATTGTAAAATTTTTCCCATTTTTTTTTTTTTGTATTTTTGTTTTGTTCTCGCGAATTTTTTCGGTAATTATTTAATTTACAATAAAGATTAAATTGTGTTTTCCCAATTATCCTCTCGTATTATTGGCATTTGTTGCGATAACTGACTTAAAATAATTGAAATGACAAGTTTTACCAAAGAACAGATAGTAGATTTAGTCGCTGCCTCGGTGGAAGCAATTACTAGGGAACTACATGAAAAGGTAAATGAATTGACCCAACAATTTGAGAATCTAACACCAAGGGTAGACCGATACGACCCCGTGACTGTAGGACAATTCAACAGGGGGACTTCCCTCGATTTAGTGAAATCCTTACCAGAATTTAGAGGCGAGGGCCAAACTTACCCTGCTTGGAGGGAGGCGGCCCATTTTGCTATGGAATATTATTCTGAGGGTACTGAAAATTACTATGTAGCCATGGGAATTTTCCGTAATAAAATAACCGGTGCGGCTAACGCCAAGTTATCTGCATTTAATACAATTTTAAATTTTAGAGCAATAATAGCTCGGTTAGATCAATGTTACGCTGATAAGAGGTCCCTGCAGGCGTTAGAAAATGAACTTAGCATTCTCAGACAGGGAAATAAATCAATTACAGAATTTTATGACTCCGTCGATGAACATTTAACCCTTATAATAAATAAGAACAAAATGAGCTATTCCAATAACGAAGATATAGCTAGTGCACTTAATGAACGCGCTAGGGATAATGCACTACGTGTATTCATCTCAGGATTACGCCGTCCTTTGAGTGACATACTCTTCTCTGCGCGACCAGTACATCTGACGACAGCACTAGCAACCGCTCAAGAGCTGGAATCGGATCAAAAGCGTCAAGAATTTGCAAGAATCTTTGCAGCTGGTGACTTGGCAAAAACTAATTATGCTCATCAGAAAAAGTCTGCTAACTTCAGATCAACTCACCCCGCATACAAATACGTACATCCAACTAACCAAAAAGAAGTGGCGAAATCCACACCCATGGATGTAGACCCCGGTTCATCTATGTTTAGACGCCCTACATTACACACACCGACGCAAAAAATCTCGCAACCAAATAACCCGAATATAAGCAAGCGAAGGTATGAAGATTCTGGAAGATCTATGCCTTCCCCTAAGAATCAAAGAGTCAATTATATGGACTCAGAAGACCCGCAGGATTGTGACGACGTAAGCTCACTCTTCGAGCAGGATCTTGATGAAGATGAAGACCGGGAACAGCTGAATTTTTTAGAATAAAGCCTTTCTTACCATTTATTATAAAGACGATTAAGGGTAGGGAACTGAAACTGCTCATTGACACCGGAACTACGAAAAATTTTATCCAACCACTTAGCTTTTTAAAGGGAGTTGTTCCCCTAGAACACTCTTTTAAAGTAAATTCAATAAACGGGACAAACGAAATAAAGGAAAAATGCGAAATGCTAATTTACGGTTATAAAACCACATTTTATATCTTACCTTCACTTAGGAAATTTGACGGAATAATAGGCTGTGATTTCCTTACAGAAATCCAAGCGGTTGTCGACATAGGAAATAACACACTGAAATTTGAAAAGGGAAATGATTCTCTACTGTACGAAAATGGATACGACGTTAATCATATGACAATGGACGAAAAGGAAATACCGACGCATGTCCGGGAAGATTTCAGGAAAATGTTGGCATCGAATGCGAATGCCTTTGCAGACGCAAAAAGATCATTACCATTTAACACCAATGTAATGGCAAAAATACGGACTAATACTGACGAACCAATCTATACTAGGTCATACCCATATCCAGCTTCGATGTCGGAATTTATAAATGATGAAATAGAATCGCTAATGCGAGATAATATAATAAGAAAATCTACATCACCATATAATTCCCCAGTGCATGTTGTAGGGAAAAAGGGTCTTGACGAGAAGGGTAACCCGAACCATAGAATGGTCATAGATTTTAGAAAATTGAATGAAAAGACTATTAGCGATAAATATCCAATGCCGGATATCTCAGTGATCTTGGCAAATTTGGGAAAATCTAAATATTTTTCCACTCTGGACCTCAAGTCTGGCTTTCATCAAATTATGCTTGATGAAAAAGACAGGCAAAAGACGGCCTTTAGTGTAAATAATGGCAAATACGAATTTTGTAGGTTGCCATTCGGCCTGAAAAACGCACCAAGTATTTTTCAAAGGGCCATCGACGATGTATTGCGTGCTGAGGTAGGAAAAACATGCCAAGTGTATATGGACGACATCATCATTCACTCACCGGACGAGTACAGCCACTTAAGGCATATTAACACAATAATGCAAAAACTCGAAAGAGCAGGAATGCGAATTTCATCTACAAAATAAAAATTTTTTCAATCAAAGGTAACTTTTTTAGGGTTTGTCGTGACAACGGACGGTATTAGGACTTGTCCCGAAAAGGTGGGAGCTATTCTTGATTTCGAAGCTCCAAGAAACTTGAAATCTCTTAGATCCTTTCTAGGGCTATCTGGTTATTACAGGAAGTTTGTTAGGGATTACGCGAGGATCGCGAAACCACTGACTAGATACCTTAGGGGAGAAAACGGTCATACGGCTGCAAAAAGTTCCAGAAACATTAAAATTAACCTAGACGAGGATGCTCTATCGGCCTTCGAAAAATTAAAGCAAATAATCGCCTCTGACGATGTTGTATTGGCCTATCCTGATTACAACAAGGTATTTGAACTTACAACAGACGCTTCTTCCGTCGCTTTGGGAGCCGTTTTGTCACAAAATGGAAGGCCCATAACGATGATATCAAGAACACTCTCCGCAGCCGAGGCAAATTATGCTACAAACGAAAGGGAGTTACTCGCCATAGTGTGGGCATTAAAAAACCTCAGACATTTCTTATACGGAATAAGTGGAATACATATCTATACAGACCACCAACCACTTACATTCGCAATATCTGATAAAAATCCGAATTCAAAAATGAAGAGATGGAGAGCATTCATAGAAGAATTCTCTCCGAAATTCTTTTACAAACCAGGCAAGGAAAATGTGGTCGCGGACGCTCTTTCCCGACAGTATATTAATCAAATGTCGGATGATGACGGTCAGACGGCACATAGTGAAATTTCTTCTACAAATATTGTGAAATCCACAAAATTTCCCGTAAACCAATTTAAAAACCAGATCTTAATCTCCAAGGGAGATCGGTTCTCTGGACATAAGAAAATCCTGTTTCAGCGATTTATAAGACATGCAATATCGTACAGCACGGTGGACGAGCTTTTGGATCGGTTAGCGAATGTCATCGACTCTACCGGCACAAATGCCATCCAGTGTGATCTCCCGACTTTAGCGGATTTTCAGGATGGTCTAATCTCCCGTTTCCCATCCACTCGATTCATACATACTGAAAAATTCGTCATGGATGTAATTAGAGAAGATGATCAATGGGAAATAGTCACCAACGAACACAACAGAGCGCATAGATCGTTGCATGAGAATTTCCAACAAATAATTGATGAATATTATTTTCCTGGTATAAAGAAAAGACTTAAATATATCATAGCTAATTGTAAGATCTGCAAGGAAAATAAATACCAAAGGAAGCCACAAAAAGCAGTGATGACTGAAACACCCATCCCCAGTTACCCCGGGGAGATATTGCATATTGACATAATTATAACTGATAAACAGCACTTCCTTTCTTGCATAGACAAATTCTCGAAATTTGCAATTTTGATTCCAATAGCTTCTAGATCTAGTATAGATATTAAGACGGCCTTGTTTCAGATTATGAACAGATATAGGAAAGTGAAGATATTGGTCTCAGATAATGAAAAATCATTCCAATCAAGTGCTATCGTTACATTCCTTAGGGATCATTTCGGAACGGAACAATTTTTTACACCACCGATGCACAGCACGAGTAACGGCCAAGTGGAACGATTCCATTCCACGCTCTTAGAAATAGCACGGTGCGTTAAGGCCCAACAGAGCATAAACGATACTGCCGAATTAATATTATTATCCACGATCAAGTACAATGATACGGTGCACTCTGTGACCGGAAGGAAGCCATTGGACATCCTAAACGAATTTAATGGAAAGACCTTAAAGGACATTAAGGAGCATTTAATGGCGGCACAAAATAAAATATTGGAGAGATATAATAGAAATACGGCAACGCAGAAATATCAACCTGGTGATGTTGTATTCATCAAGCGCAATAGACGGCTCGGTAACAAATTCGACAAATTCTTTGTGCAGGGTATTGTTCAACAAGACCTGGGGACTACCGTACTGATAGGTGGACGAAAGGTCCATAAGGACAATCTAAGATAATTTTTTTGTTTATTTTTTACATTTACCGAATTTTTTTTATTATTCTTTCTCATTTTTCTCATTCTTCTCCCTCTCCTTTTTTATTAGACTGTTTCTCACCCTGATATCCTGGGTATCACCTAAGGTTATTGATTATTCGGACTCATATTTTATGGCCATCACCGATGGCGAGGTCGCGACATATAGGCATTGTGATTTCCTGGTACACCAGACGAACCTGACAGACTACGAACTAGCAGTAAAAGAGAGCGAGAATCTTCTCGCCAACCTATCCGACCCAAGAGAGACCGGGATGGTGCGGGAGCAGACAAGGGAAATTCGTAGATTATTAGAGACATTGCATGTAAACAGACGGTCTGCGAGATCCATCGACTTTCTGGGATCCGCTTTGAAATTTGTAGCGGGTACACCTGACCACAACGACATGGAACTACTTATGGCTCGAGAAGACTTATTGATCCAAAATGGTCAAAAACAAACGATAGTGAACTCAGCTATACAGGACAGAATAAATGAACTGACAGAAAGAGTTAACGTAATACAAAATTATAGACATAGCAATGCCATTGGAGAGGATGATTTGGTTTTGTTCGAACTCGTATCCATGAGAAACGGTGAAATAATTTCATTTCTTAATAATCTAGCATTATCAATAATCTTGGCAAGGGAAAATATTATACACCCCGCCATACTTGATAACATTGATTTTAAAAGACAATTCGAATCGGAAATGATACCTGTTAGCATAAATGATAGATTAAGAGTGAGTAATGCATCTATTTTTCAAAACGAATCAATGATCTATTATGTTATAAAATTTCCAATTTTTACAAATTTTTGTGAGTATATTAAAGTATACCCTGTAATGCATAATAACTCCATTATAAGATTGGAAGTAGATCAAGCCTCGAAATGCCACGATTATACTCTCCCGGTAACAGATTGCATCAATGTTGGGACAACAAAAATTTGCCGCGAAACCATTAATACCTGCCTCTCTCAACTTTTGAACGAAAATGCAGAATCCTGTCACACACAATCGGCAGATAACATTCCTTCGATACAATGGGTGGCTGACGGATTAATACTTTTGAATAACGTGCATGACACAAACGTGTCGGAAGGAGAGACGATAAGGGTAAATGGGACCTTAATGGTTGCATTCGCAAATAACGTAACCATAAATAATACCCAGTATAGAAAACCCCAATCATGGAAGAGAAACCTCCTACCACACCCCCCGAAAACCTTAAACATTAAAAAAATGGGTCATGAGGACTTATTGACGCTCCCATACATTCATAAGTTGAATTTGGAAACCATAAGCTACATAGAGGGACTCAAACAATACACGTTCACGCATAGAATTGCCCTGGTCTCATTCATCATACTGATACCTGTCATCATCTGGTTGAGCCATTACGTGCAGCACAAGTGCAAACAGGAAGCGATGATTGGTGTGGAGGACATAATAAAAGAGATCAGGTCGAAACAGGGATGTCCCGACGTTTAAAGGGGGAGGAGTTAACGTGTGCACGATAACAGCAATACCCCTAATGTTTTAAGGGAACTTATTGTGCATTGCAGAACCCCCTTAATATTTATTTTTCCTATTTTGCATTTTTTTTCTTTGTCTTATGATTGGCCAATTCACAGTAAATTTTAAATCGAAATTATTGCAATATCAACACATTGTTATTTTATTTTAAATATCATATTACAATAGCGTATATTTAGGCAATTTTATGATTGGCCAATCTTGAATAAATTTTTACTTTTAATAAAGTGCATTGTTAGCACAATTAGTTTAATAAAACCTTTTGACAAAATAAAGAATAGCCATTCAAGTATAAACCAACAAATGAATCGTGTATAATTAACTTATACATAAAATTATACAATGCTATGTGTGTGTCTACTAAAATTGTTAATTTGCGTGTAATAAAAACGAGTTTGTTTTTTGGGTTGATTTGTGAATTGGCTATAAATGATTAGCGTACCTTTAGGGTCCTTATTTAATGAAAAAATAAAATTTCCTACAATATCCACTCGAATTTCGAGGGCTGGAATCTGCTAGTAATAATAAAAAGTCTTAATATACCAAAACACAATGGGTTACTTTTCAAAATATGGGCACAGCGTGAAAAAAATAAGAGGGAACGTTGATGACCACCCATGTATTCAACTCTTTGTTTTGTTGTTTCTAACCAACATCGGGCTACTAATAAATTACTGTTGTTCCTGGTGTTATAAGAATTTTGATTTCTTGAAAATTTTATGGTATGATGTCCAATGTTGTGCATGCATTTGAAAACATATAATAAAAGTTGAAGCTTATAAATGCCATGAATCGGCAAAATTGATCGAAATGTTTCTTTATATAGTGATAATGTCGGGTGCGTAATAGGAAGATTCGCTACTACTTTTAAAGCTCTATTCTGTACCCGTTGGAGATATTTCAAATCAGTATTTTTCTTCCACGCAAAAATAATAGCCAAATAATTAAAGTGACTTTGAATTAAAGCGTTGTATATTAACAACTTGGTTTCATATTCAAATTTGTTGTTAAATTTATATAGAAATCCAATAGCCTGAGAAGTTTTGGTTTTTAAGGATGGTATATGCTGACTCCAAGAAAAATTACTTTCCAAATTTATACCCAAATACTTCACAGAAGTAACGTCTGAAGTTTCTCTGACATCTACAAAAACACTAAAATTTACGTTAGAAGAGTACGTTTACAAGCCGTGTTTTATTTGCATTTACAATAAGTTTATTTACTGTCGCAAATTCAGATATAAGAGCCGCGTCACGTTCTATGTAAGCTTTTACCACGGTTTCATGTTTAAAAGGGTAAAGAAGGCTTATATCATCAGCGTAAATAAACAATTTTCCAAATAGTCCCAGGTTCGTGATGTCATTTAGATAAATTGTAAACAATAAAGGCCCCAGTACGCTCCCTTGCGGCACTCCATGTTGAACTGAACTCAACATGCTTTTATTGGAGTTTACTTGAACATACTGTCGACGGTTTGTTAAATAACTCTTAAATAGAGACAATTCCTACCAAAGAACTTCATGATCTATAAAATCGAATGCTTTTAAAAAGTCGTAAAAAATGCAAGCTACTCCACAATTGCCTTCATCCAGTCTCTTGCATATAAAATGGACAACATTTAGAACCGCCTCCTCAGTACCGCATCCTTTCCTAAAACCATATTGAAAATCACTTAATAATTTATTATTCTTTAAATATGTTGAAATTTGATTATGTAAAATTCTTTCAAATACGTTATCAACGATAGACAAAACTGCTATTGGTCTAAACATTTCAGCCTTAGAGGCATTTATTTCCTTAGGTATTGGAACTACTGTATGTATTTTTAAACTATCAGGATAAATGCCCGTATTTATCATATTATTAAAGATATTTGCCAAATATGGTGTTAACAAATTTTTGCAGTTTATAAGTAATTGGGTGAAATATTATCATGTCCAGTGCTTTTATTAGGTGTTAGATTTGTTATGACATTGTGTACCTCATCAAATGTAGTGTGAACAAAATTAAACCTGGAATTGCATTGGGTCAAAGTTCTTAAAGAATTACATTATTCCATTGATAAATGATCAATTCCCAATTTTAAATCTTGAATAGATTTCAAAAAATATTTATTTAAAATTTCAGCTTTTTGAAAGTCATTTAAGATATGTTCGCCATTTTCATCTTTTATATTAACAGATTGGTATTGTTTTCTTCCAAGGTTTTCATTCAAAAATTTCCAACATTTTTTTGGATCATGCTGAATTTCGATTAAATTGTCCTTATAAAAATTATTCATAGATTCTCTACTTGCTCTCTTTATCACGCTACTGAGGCCTTTTAATCTTTTCTCTATATCACTATTGCCTGGTCTTTTTCTTCGCAATTTTAACAATTCATTATAATTCATTAATTTTTGTAAGTTTTCATTGATCCACGGTGTAATTCTATGTCGGAGTAAACTTTTATAATGTGCCTTTGCAGTACAATTCCCAAGAGCATTACATAGATTTGGCAATTGAGTTTGAATGCAATCTTTTACACGATTATAATCACAACATAAGCGGTTATGTTCAACGAAGTCGTGGGCATCGGTTTCCATTTCTATTCTACATGAGATCAGATTGTGGTCTGATTGCTTACATTCTATGGAGTCAACATGTACATAATCGTAAATGTTACTATAAATATGATCGATAGACGTTCCACTATCTGGTCGTGTTATTAAAGTGTGACAATTTTTAAAGTCGTAATTCGCAAGTAAATTTACAAGTTCTTCTGACGAATCGTAATTCAAACCATCAATGTTTGAATCACCAACAAAAACACAAGGGTTACGACCGTAATTAATGAGCAAATTCTCTAAAAAAAAAGCCGAAATCTATTTGTGTCACATTTTTGTGATCTGTAAAATGATATAAACTTTAAATGTTTACCTTTAGCGTTGTTGTTATTTAGCGTTAAAACAATTGAATCAACAAAATTTATACTTTCACAATTTTCTATTTTATATTCTATCTGTTTTCTGATAAAAACTAATGTTCAACCATAACTATCGGGTCCACAACAATGTACACTGTTGTATCCATCTATGTTATATATTTGAGCTAAATTATTATCAAACCAGGTTTCCTGAACAGCAATTATATTAGGTAGCCAGAGTAGATTTGCAACAAGAGATCTAAACTTATTAAATTTTTGAATTGAAGAAATGCTTCTGGTATTGATTGACATTACATTAAAAAATGAAGATTGATTATTATTAACAAAATCTTCATAAGAATTTAAATTTAAAAAATATTGATTATTCATCATAAAAAATTATAATTATATACAAAAATTAAAAATTTAATAAATATCTTATATTATGGAGAAAGATAAACATCATTAGTCTCTTCATCATCGTATTCCGCACGTTGAGATCGACGTTTTTGCTTATTAGTCGTTGCCTCCCACAAAATTTGATCAATTTCATCTTCACTTCCAACAACTTTCGCCTTAGACAGCTCACTCCTTTTTATAAATACTCTTCCGCCAGCAGTATAAACAGAACGGTACACAACATTTTTCAGTGCTTTTGCATAATTAAACAAGCTCAATGTTTCTCTACTCAACACATCATTAATAAAGATTTTTATACCCTATACCACTATTGGATTGGGTATAATGACTTTGTGCTGCTGTTTGTAACAACCAAAAATATTTGACCTACACCCATCTTTAATTATACCGATCGAATCAGAATCACTATCTGATTCGATTTAACGATGTCCGTCCCTCCGTCCATGTGTCCGTCTGTGTGTCCATGTAAAGCTTGCAATCAAACTGCAGGTCGCAAATATGAATATATTTTGATTAAATTTGGTATTTGATCTTTTATCGGCCATGGGATGAACGCTATTGAAATTCGTGAGAATCGGTCCATGTTCAGACCTAGCCCCCCTACAAATGACCCATATGAAATCAACATATATTGCCATAAGATCCAAATTATCATACAAAATTGGGTTTGTATGTATTACATCCATATATTATATATTACATCCATTAATCAGTAGTCCAAAAATGATCCCTATTGGACAACTCTTAGTCATAGGCCCCATATAGAGCTGCTTCCCGATCTTCACTTAAATCTATCAAAAAACAAAAATATTGCACTGATTCTTCTCAAATTTTGTTTGTATATATTTTTGCAAAATACAAGAGACTTTACCAAACATGGTCAGGATCGGTCCATTTTTGGGCCTAGTCCCCATATAGATATAGCATCCGATATGAACTTTTTCATATCTACAGTCGAAAAAATTAATAAAAATCCCACTCAAATTTGGTTTATGCTTATCTTCTATATCCAGTTAGTTGGGCCTGAGAGATAGGGTCTCTAAACGCATGGTATAGGGTATCGTATAGTCAGTCTAGACCGACTATAATTTTCTTACTTGTTTTTTGTTGCTTCATTATCCTTCAACTTTGGCATTACTGACATGATAACATCTTTAGATTTTTTAGAATTAAATATCACTACCATGGCTTGTGTATCGCTTTTTCTATCATTAGATATATTTCTTTTTTTGATAAAGTAAGCATCTTTTATACCCCTACATCACTCGATAGTTGTAATACAGTGGCAACTGCAATCGCTCCATTTTCTACCTTTACACCTCTAATAAAACAATCATTTTTAATTCTTTGATCGTTTAACATTTTTACAGAGTTTTTTAATAGATTAACTTCTTCCTTTAGAAGTTTATTTTCCTTCTGTACACTTTCAATTTTTTTTTTCCTATTTTCAGCAACACCTTTCAATACTTCATCGAATTGTTTGGACATAAAAGTCATAGCTTCTTGCAAGTGATCAAGTTTTTCAAGTTTTTTTAGTTCTGTTTTGATCTCATTCAAATCTCTTTTAAGCGTACCACTGTTTATATCACCACACATATGAGAAACATATTCTTCGTTTTCATAACTTAACAAGTATCCATATCTGCGTTTGTCTAATGTTGTTCAAACAACATGGTATATTTTATCGCACTTGTCACATCCAATAACCTCTTCATCATCTTCTTCAATTATCATATTGCATTGACTGCAGAGATTTTTTTTTTGATGCTACGACGATTTTTTGAAGACATAATTTATTAATTTTAAATACGTCGTAACTTTATTGTACAAAACACAAAATTTAATTAATAAAACTTGTACTTTAAATAATGTTATTTAATTTTTTTTAAACTTTTATAAGCGCAAGAAAAACTTTGACGTTCTTACACCAGGGTTACCAACATAGGGTGGCAAGTTTGGACATCAGACTAATAAGTGTTACGTAAAACCAAAATGTGAAATTAATGATTATAACAGTTTTCATCATAATCTTTTGCATAAACATATTTGAATGCAAAGTCCGAATATATTAGATATTAGAACATCTCCGGCTCTAGCTCGAAACTGTCTAATTGAAGTTCTCAGTCTGTTCTTTTTCAAGTTATTCCTTTTAGATTATATGGTCCAAGGGGATTTGAAGATATATATGACTTTGTTGATGACGGTGCGAACGTTTCCATGATTGATACTGAAATTGTTAACAATTTGCGATATTTTGGAACTTCAGTGGATCAATCCTCAGGTTTCTCGCGAACAAACTGAGATAGTTGATATTGAAATAAGTGCTTTGGAAACCGATAACCAGCGTTATAATATTCAATTCCAATTCAAACGCCGCACTTGCTGTCTCCATCTAGTCCAATTGCTACCGTAACACGTTTAGGTTGGTTGGTTTATGGAAATGTGAATAATGGTCAACCCTGTTTAATTTAATATCATCTTAGAAAATCCAAAAAGAGTTTGGAACCTAATTGTGAGTTTGATAATTTAATGAACAGCTATTTTGGAATGGTGACATTTGGAGTTTGACATTATGAACCTCTACTTTCAAAAGATGATCAAAGAGCGTTGGATTTTTAAACGAGACAACAAAGAGAACAGGAAATAGATTCGAGTTAGGATTATTATGGCGCAAAGATCTTTATTCTTTTCCTGACAGATATAGAATGGCATTACGAAGATTAAACATTGTCGCAAAGAAAATGGAAGAGGATTCCGAATATGCTAAGGAGTACTGTGAAAAAATTGAGGAATATGTTGAAAAAGGTTATGCGTGCATTCCTTCTGAAGAGGAAGCTATGAGAAATTCAGAGAAAATATTTTATTTACGATTTGTTTTTGACGCAGCTGCAGAAATTGAAAATATATCTGTAAACAAAGCTCTGCTTGCAGGACCTGATCTTAATCAACCACTAGTAAAAGTGTTATTTAAAGCCCGTATAGCAGCTTGTGGAGATTTAAAAGAGATGTTTCATCAAGTCAGCATTATTAAGAAAGATCAAGATGCATTACGATTTCTTTGGAGGAAGAAAAGAATGATTTTTGGAGCAGCATGTTCGCCTACTACTGCTCAATATGTTAAAAATCGTAACGCAATTGATTGACAATATCCTCGTGCTACTGCAGGAATAATTGAGAAACATTATGTCGATGATTACGTTGATTGTTTTGATTCGGAGGAAGAGGCCATTAAAATCGTAAATGATGTAAAAATTATTCATGAAGCTGGAGGTTTTAAAATGCATAATCTTTTAACTAATTCACAAGTTGTCTCAAAGGAACTTGGTATTTCGAACGATAAATAAGTATATGTTGTATCTGATAATATTGAACGTATTTTGGGAATGCATTGGAAATCCCATTCAGATTTATTTGTTTTTGTTTTAAAATTCCATTAAGTAGCACAAGAAATCTTGGACTTAAAATCTGTACCTACGAAAAGGCAGTTATTAAGTACTGTAATGTTTTTTTTTTATCCTTTTGGCTTCGTTGCGGATTTTATAGTTGTTGTTAAGGTTTTGATGCAGGAGGTTTGGAAAAGTGATATTGATTGGGAATCAAAATTGCCAGAGGAAATTTATGGTAGATTTAAACTATGGTTAATCGAATTACTGAAGATTACGCAATTGAAAATACCAAGATTTTATTTTGCTAGTTTTAATATTGAAAAAATTTAACTTCATGTATTTTGTGATGCCAGTGAGGAGGCGACAGCAGCAGTTGGTTACTTGCGTATAGTAAATACATATTTTAAAGTTGTTTTTGTAACGGGAAAGTCAGCTTGTGCTCCTATACGATTTCATTCCATACCAAAACTCGAGTTACAAGCAGCTGTAATGGCAGCACGGTTAAAAGATATAATATTGAAATGTCATGATCGAATTCAAGTTGAAAGAATCGTTTTTTTTGGTGTGACTCTCACACTGTAATTCGGTGGATTAGATCGGATCATCGCAAATAAAAACAGTATGTTGCAAATAGAGTTGCGGAAATATTAGAATACTCAGATATATGTGAATGGAGATGGTGTCCTACTCTACAAAATGTTGCTGATGTTGCTACAAGAGCGAAATTTCCTATTAATTATGATTCCCAAGGTCGTTGGAAGAAAGGTCCTGATTTTCTTATGTGTGGGGAGGAATATTGGCCTGACGAAAGTGCTATGGGGAATAGAGTGGATAAAAGCGATGAATTTATGAAGTCGAAACATTTTGTTATGGTGACGCAAGATTTAAGTTTGGTTGAAATTATTGTTAATCGTTCATAAAGATACATGAAACCTATACGGGTTTTAGATTGGATGAACAGGTTTTGTAAAAATGTACAACTCATGATACAAGACAACAGCCAAAATAAGGGAGAATTGACTTTAGATGAAATTTCGAATGGCGTATGAAAAGTTATCATGTAAAAAGGATATTGACGTATCTAAGGGTTGTTACGAGTTGGTGGTCATTAAGATAATGTCGATGCTCTCTCTGAAAATGCGAAACGACCTATTATACTTCCAAAAAATCACAAGTTTTCTCGTCTACTTATTGAATTTTATCAGAACAAAAACTGTCACCAAAATAAAGCTAACGTAATGGGAGATGTACGTCAAAAGTATTGGATACCCTCATTAAGAAAGTTAGTACGTAGCATCGAAAGTCAATGCGTTGTTTGTAAAATAAGAAAAGCCAAGGCAGTTCAACCCCAGATGGGACTGTCACCAATTGATAGGGTTACTCCATTTGTTAGACTTTTTTCCTATACTGGGGCTGGATCTTTTTGGTCCATTTACTATAAACATACGACGACGTCAAGAGAAACGTTGGGTTGTTTTGTTCACTTGTATGACTATTAGAGCAATCCATCTTGAAATTGTATCCGATTTATCTACAGATGCGTTTTTATTAAGTTTAAGGAATTTTATTAACGAACGTGGGGTCCCGGTTCAAATCCGGAGTGGCAATGGCCGAAATTTTGTTGGTATTAAGAAGGAACTACGAAACGAGTTTTATTTTTTAATTATAATGATACAGTTCGAGCATCAACACCATTGCGAATTAAGTGGATTTTTAATACACCTTTAGATCCAAGCTCTGGAGGAGTTTGGGAACGTTTAATACAGTCTGTCAAAAAATCAGTATCTGTATTACTTGGAAGTGTTACTCCCACGTTGGATGTCTTTATGAGTTTTTTAATTGAATGTGAAAATATAGTAAACTCAAGGCCTTTAACACATATTCCTGTAACTCCTTTTGAACCTGAACCAATAACACCGAATAATTTTTTATTAGGATGTGTTAATTCGACTCAAACTCCAAGTAATTTTGACCCAAAACTCAACTGTCTTAGAAAGCAGTGGCGAATCTTACAAAATTTGAAAAATGGGGTCTGGTCTCGGTGGATAAAAGAATATCTTCCCGAACTGACAAGAAGTGTTAAGTGGTATTTACCAAGTACTTCTTTGGATGTTTGGTACTTATCTCTGATGAAAGTGCTCCTAGATATAAATGGAGGCATGGACGTGTGGTAGGTGTCTATATCGGTAAAGATGGAACGTCAAGAGCAGCTGATGTTAAAACATGTGATGGAGTTTTCAAAAGACCAATATCAAAATTAGCTGTCTTAGATATTTCGCATTAGTAACCTTCCCTTGTCAATTTATGGGGGGTAGAATTGTTAATTATTCTTTTTATATATTGCGTTATTTGTTTGTTGGTTTATTAAACTTTCGTTTCTTATTTTAATTTTTAAATATTTGACAAAGGCAAGTTTTTTTTGTAGCTTTAATTGTCTAATTTTTTCATTCGTTGAAAACTGCTGTATCGAATATGCCAAAAATTGTAAGTAATTTTTTATTCTTTATATATTTAAATTTTAATTAATTAATATATATTCGCAGTGAATAAACGCTCAATAAAAGCAGTTTAATTCAAGATTTGTTTTAGTATTCAACAGTTGCCTTTTGAAATGCCTTTGAGATGCTGTTTTGTTAAGCCAGCAAATTATTACTTGTGTATTACCCGAATCGTAAGGTACGTTCAACACCCGTATATAAATATCTTTATATCTATATGACCAATGTTTTGTTCTACCGTTTTTTCTCGATTTTGATCAAACGTATATTATTTGAGAGGTATTTCTTTTTAGCCATTTTGCATATTTACAGATTTTTAAATTTTTTCTTTTATTTTGAGTAAATGGCATTTAAGGTTTCTACTGACACATACATAAAATTATATATATGCTATGTTGTGACGGTGATCTGTTTTGCTCTTTACTGTAGCCAAAGAATTTCTGGTACAAGCAGAAATAAGAAAGAAGAAAAAAATATAATAACCTTGATCTTGAAATTATTTTCAAGTTCAAGTATGTACATGTAAACAACACCATATATGGTAATATGTTGATGGCAAAATTTTTTTGGTTCTATTTTTTTGGCAAACTGATTTATGGCGCGTGTTTTTTTCTCTTCATTGTGTTGTATTAAATCATGATTATTCATGTATGTATGGGTCAACTACAACTTGCAATCCTTCTCGTTCTCCCACTTGGTTTTCAGCTATTGGTATTAGCTTACCCCTTCGTTCACTCAGTAATCCCACTTACTCTCTCCTTTTAATATGAGTTGGTATTTTTTTTTACGAAAAGAGTGAGATTATGAACGAATGTCTGTATATCTATGCGTATTATGGATAACGAGAAAAAAAATGTTCCATAATGATATACATAGGCTATTCAATGAGTGGTTGAGCGTAGTTAATACAAAACATGTTTTCAGCTTGAGATGGAATGAGTGAAGATAGGTAGAATGTAAAGAAAATAATTTTGATCGTGGAGTTGAATTTTGAATGTTGCAGAAGAAAGGTTGAGGAAAAACCCTCTTAAGAATTTAAATTAAAATGTAGTGTTTAAGAATAAAAGAAATAAGAAAAGACTAATGAATTGTCAAATTAAATTTAAGAAATAGTTAAGTGAATTTAAAAGTAGTGTAAATGTTTAGAAATAAAAACAAATAAAAATTAAATAAACTTTAAGAAAAAAAAAACTAGATTTTATTGTCATTGTAAAATTTAAGAAATAAAAACAAATAAAAATTAAAATAAACTTTAAGAAAAAAAAATAACTTTAGATTTTAGTGACATTTGTACACAAATTTTTAATGAAAACATACATATAACAACAAATAATAGATGCCTACCAAATAATATGACTTAATAATAATACTTAATCCATTAATGGACAATATTAATGTTGCGAAGAAAATCATAAAGTTGGATTTTTGTGTTGGAGTGTAATTTTATTTTTATATAAGTTGTATGTACTTGCATAAATGTGAAACAAAAAATAAAAAAATCTCTATAAAAAAATTAATGGTGATAAGAATAAAGAAGAAGAATACATTTAGCCGATTACAAAAACAAATTGTGGTAATAAAACATTAAATAATCATATGCAGAATTAAGCTATGGCCAACTTTTTCCAATGGCATATTGCGAGACACAACCACGGCGTCTGGCGGCAGCAGCTTCATCGGTACAACCACAAGGCGGTAATTTTATTTATTAATCCTAAATTGTCCGCTTAAAAATTTTTTGTACAATATAATTATTTTTCTAAATTTAAAATTTGTATTAAATTTAAAATGTTACCAAATTAATAAATTTTTCTAATTAAAAGTAAAATTTTTACTACGTTAAGAACTTTTATAAATTTAAGCTAAATAGAAATAAATTTTGCTATATATAAAATTTGGCTAAAATATAAAATTTTTACTAACTATAAAATTTTCGATTATAAAAATTTTCTCTTATTGTAAAATTAAACTAAAATAAAACATTTCGAAATGTGAATTTCCCTAAATGTAAAATTGTCTAATTATAAAGTTTAAACAAAAATTTTTCTAATGCTAAAATTAAGCCAAAATTAAATAGTGCTAAAATTCAAAATGCTAAAATTAAAATTTTTTTCTAAAAAAATTCTTAAAATTTAAAAATTTTCCTAAAATTTAAAAATTTTCCTAAATTTAAAATTTCCCTAAAATCGAATTTTGCTAAACTTAAAGTTTTTGCTATAATTAAGATTTGTCCTAAAACTAAAATTGGGCTATAAATAAAAATTTTTTCCTAAAATTAAAATATCCCTAAAATTAAAATTTTGCTAAACTTAAAATTTTGCTAATGATAAAAATTTGGCTAAAAAAAAAAAAAAAAATAATATGTTGTTAAAATTAAAATTTTTTCTAAAAGGCAAAATTTTGCGATAATATAAAAAAAATAATAAAATAAATTTTGATAATTATAATTTAAATTTATAACCTTAAAATGAAGGTTAAATAAACTTTTTTTTAAACCCAATGTAGAAAACCAAACCAAACCAATTCTTTTCATTGAAGTGGGTTACCTCCAAGTAGGATGGAATATCAGGTAACATGGTAGGGAGGGCAAAAAGGGGCATAACATCTAGTCCCCACCGGAAGGTAAGTATGCCATCCATCCATCCATTTAGTATCCGTTTTTTTGACAGTTTTTTTATAAATCGCACGTGAAAATCTGTAGTGCGGTTTCCCTGGGCCTGAGCAAGACCCCACCCATCCGGCGAGCTAGGCCCCTTCGCAAGCACGTGCGACCAGCAAAGGCTCAGGGAAACAGGAAGCGGAATGTTCCACGACCACCGCACCATTACAATGTGTGTTTTATTAAATTTGTTAATGTGTTTGTTAACGAGTTTCTTATTTTCATTCACAATAATAATAAACAATAAAAGTGTTGGTTTGTGAATTGGCTAAGTTGAAAAATAAAACTGCCTAGAAATTGCACTCGATTTCGAGCGCTGGAATCTGCTAGTTTAAAATAAATACATAAAGTGAATTTTTATAACGTTGTCCAAAAGAAACCTAATCCTCTCTTTTATTTTTCTTAATAACCGAACCGGATAAAATCCACCCGTAAAATAATTTCTTTGAAAACTATTTTTTTATTTACAGGAAATAGTTCATCGGATTCCTGCACATGACTCAGTATAGCCCCACAAGTTTAATAATTAAATAAATTAACAAAGCCCTGTTAATAAAAAAGGTAAGTTGTTTGAACTTACGGTGTAACAACATATTTACATAATAAAGTGATTCGTTTAAAAACAAAGTGAATATACCAACAAATTGCGTTTATAAAAACCTTAGTTAAATATAATAACAACACTTGCTATATTTTCTGTAAAAATTTGGTTACTTCTTTAGTAACATTTTAAAATAAATAAAAATATATAAAAAATTTATCTCCGTTTGTTCTCTTAAAATACAAGTGTTTGTTTATTACTCTTTTATAGAAACAAAAACCCACTCAATCACTCGGTAGTGCATTAAAAATTAAAAGAACAAAGCGTAAAAGATGATACAAAATAACTTTTTACTCGTTGTTAATTTTGTAAACTAACGAAAAATATTTGTGATATTAATTTATTTAATTGTGCTTTTTTATTCGCGATAAATACTAAATTATAATAACTCGTTTTTTTCATAATAAATTAAATAAATTGAAAAGTGTTGTGCCGTGTGTTAAGTTGGAAGTGCTACTAAAAACAATTGGTTATATATTGTTGGTGTTTGTTTGTTTTGTATATGTTGTTACACACATTGCATTAGTGTTGCAAAGTGTGTTATAATAAATTTTAATGGAAAAACGAATTTTTCTCGTCAATTCGGAGTGAAATAAAGACACAGCTATAATTTGTAATAAAATTATTCGATTCATTTGCGGGAAATATTTAATTAATCGATTTTTTCGAAAATGTATTTACCTGTTTTGTGCACGAAGTGATACTTGCAACACTTTTGTAAATTGATTTTTTATACCTTTTTTTAAAAAAAGTGATTTACACTGAGAAAAATTATTGTTTGGCATTTTCCAAAAGTGAGTTTTAAATAAAAATCGATTTTTTTTATCCGAGTACTCGATACACTTTTACGAACAAACAATAGTTAGTGTAAAACATTTTTAATATTTATATACTTGTGCTATTTTTTTAAATTGTTCGTATATTCTGTGACGAGTTTTGATTTTTTTGATATTCTTGTAAAAATTTTCGGCAATTGCTACCGAATTGAATTGTTGAAAATTTATTAATTGTCGACTTCTTAAATTTTTTTCGTATAAATTTTTGCCAGAACCTTCTCGAGTCTTGTATATTTTTTTTTTTACAAAAATTATTCCGGTTTTTTTTTCGCGTGTAATATAACCCAAAACCGCTTTAAAAATGTCAGACATTTCCGATTTGGTTAAATGTTCTGACCGCTTAACTGAATTCGAAGCATTTATTGCTTGTATTGCTCCAGCGGATCACAGTATCGGTTCATTAGGTGTTCACGAGAAGGAATTAAATCGTTTATGGGAAGCCATTCGGGGATCCTACGAGTCCATACCGCTAGAATCGGAAGCAAATAAGAAGCTCATTAAGGAGATAAAGCAGAGATATATGACCTCTTACACGACATATATTCGAGGTTTTCGTTTGTTTCCGATAATTCAGAGCGGTTAAAAACAAATTCTCTGAAAGGAAAGGCGATATGAAAATTTTCTATGGGGATTATGTAAATTAGCCAACTTTTAGAGACATGTTTTCGGCTTTGTACAAGAATAACCCCCGTTTAAGCTCCGTTGAAAAATTTTACTATCTATTGCAAGAAACTAAGGGCGGGGCGCATAATATTATCCGAACTTGTCCTTTAACCAATGATGGTTTTGCCTCGCATGGCAAAATTTGATGGACAGGTATGAGAATAAACGAGTTCCCACTAATGCACAATCAAAATTCTTTTCAATATTTCCCTCGTAACTCGTAAAACAGGCCCTAGCCTTAAAAAATTTGCAAATAACCATAAACAATTGTGTTAGGAATCTTTCATTACTTAACGTGAACACCGACAGTTGGCATGTTATATTTGTTTATATTTGTTCAACAAAATTACCCGAGAATACGCTAAGTCTTTGGGAACAATCGATGAAATGCGACAATAATATGCCAATGTGGGACAAAATGGATAAGTTTTCAACCACGCGTTACCAAACACTTGAATCTGTTTACGATATAAAAGGTCCTCGTACCAGTATCCCCCGAGAAATATAAACACCCCGAATTATTCCCCGATAAATGTAAACACAAGTGTAGGTAATGTTAGAAGATCCTTTAATGACTCCAAAAGGGTAAACAGCTTTGCGACTAAGACAAGTAGTAGTCAATCGGTCACTCGTTGTGTACTTTGTCAAGAACAGCATCCGTTACGATTATGTTCCACCTTTTTAAAACAAAATGTTGATGAACGGTTATCAACAGTGAAAAAATTTAAATGTTGTACAAATTGTCTTGCTACCTCCCATGAATATAAGGCTTGCAAAAGCATTCACGTTTGTTTTATGTGCAAACAAAAGCATCATTCGTTACTTCATAGGGAGAATCAGCCGGGTAGAGCAAAATCTGGTAAATTTGTACAGCAAAATCCTCCGAATAATTCCGCAACTGATACCAGAAAATTTAGTGCCACTTATCAAAATAACTCGACCAACCCCATAAACTCAGACGATATACCATCTACTTCAAAAGGAGTAAGATCATATCAATCCTTTAGTACACAGATAGATTCTAACTCGCATACTACTGTGCTCTTATTAACTGTAACTTGTAAAATTGGCATTAAAGACGATTTTAGTTCTGCTCGAGTTTTAATTGACCCCGCTTCTCTAGCCACCTCTATATGGAAACGGTTGCAAAAGAAATTTTTTATACCCACTGTTTTTGCTCCAATGGCTGAAATTTCAGGCCTTAGTGGTAGTATAGCTGCTACATGGTCAAAAATTTGTTGGATATCCATTGGCTCTCCAATTGACCCAGATTTTAATATTCGAACTGAGGCCTATGTTGTTGAAAAACTTACAGGTCGTTTACCTTCGTGTTCACTTACGAATCCTATTAGCTCAGATTTTCCCGAAATTAATATGGCTGACGTCAACACCACCCGAATGGATCTGCTTCTTGGCGGAGATGTTTACCCGAAAATATTATTGTCCGATGTTAAACAGCACCCGAGTGGCAACCTGGTTGCCCAAAAAACTGCCTTCGGTTGGATTGTTACTGGAAAAGTGAGTAAATCTGAGCCACTTCAGTCAGTTGTATCGTTTTTCAACCATGTGGGGTTAAATGCTCGACTGGCTCGATTCTGGGAACTGGAAGAAGTTCCACTAGTGTCACGATTAACCGAAACCGAAGATTTTTGTGAAAAACTTTATCGATCCACTATATATAAAAATTCGGATGGTCGATATGTTGTTTCACTCATATTTACCCAAATAACTTATCGTTAGGAAATTCTCGTAATGTTTTGCTGTCTCAATTTATGAGAAACAAAACTAGACTCCTAAATAACCCCGATTTAAAATCACAATATGATAATGTGATTAACGAATATATAGATTTATGTCATGTTCGTGAAGTAAAACCCCCGATTTCAGAGATGTCTGAATCGCATGCCTCATCATGCGATTATAAAACCCGATAGCGTTACTACAAAACTTCGAGCAGTATTTAACGCTTCAAACCCGTCTCTGAATGGCGTCAGTTTGAATGGAATATTATACCCCGGCCCAATATAACAAGCCAATCTAACGGTCTTAATTTTACGTTGGCGATTTTATCGTTTCGTTTTTAATGCCGATATCGAGAAAGTTATCGGCAAATATAAGTACATCCCAATCAAACCACATTTCAAAGGATTCTTTTCCGTCGTAATCCTGATCATGATATAAATGACTATGAGCTAAATACAGTTATTTTGGTGTGAATTGTGCTCCTTACCTCGCTATACGCACACTTTTTCTGTTGGCCAGTGATTGTAAAGATCATAGTCCCGCTGTGTCTGAGATTTTAAAAACCATATGTATGTCGATGATGAACTAACTGGCTCCCATGAGCTAGAAGATGGTTTCAAAAGGCGTAATGAACTGATTGATGTTCTAAGGTCGGCTTGATTCATTCTCAGCAAATGGACGGCAAGTAATATACGGCTTTTTAGAAGATTTACACGAGGAGAGTCTGCTTGACACAGATTTCTTAAAATTCTCAGACGCGAGCACAACTAAAACCCTGGGTTTGCGGTGGAACGCTGTAAAAGACAGCTTCTATTTTAAACTCGTTTCGCAGCCAGGTATAAATGAGGTCACTAAGCGTGCCGTCTTGTCGGAAATTGCTAAGGTATTTGATCCTGCCGGTTGGCTTTCTCCGAAAATTATTGTTGCCAAGATGATAATGCAACAAATATGGAAAGACAAGACTGATTGGGATGAGTGTTTGAATTCTCCCACATTGATTTAATTGCACTCTTTTCACGATGATTACTCGAATATTGAGAAAATTTAAATACCCCTATGGGTGAATTTTTAACCCCCGATAAGAATATTGAAATTCACGGATTTTGTGATGCTTCTGAAAAAGCATATGCTGCAACACTCTATGTTCGCTCCATTTCTTACCCGGTTGAAATAACATCGCATTTACCTTGCATCCAAAACCAAAGTAGCTCCCGTTAAATTTGAGACGTTACCCCGATTAGAGGTCTGTGGAGCGGTGCTAATGGCAAATATGGTACAATCTCTGTGTGTCACTTAAATAAATAGAAATAAATAAATCTTGGGAAGGGAATGATTTTTCTGTGGACTGACTCTACCATTGTTTTGACTTGGCTTCAAAAACCCCAGTGCCATTTGTCCACTTTTGTTGCGAATAGAGTTGCACTCATTGAGAGAAAAGCTGGAAATGAGAGATGGTCTCATGTTAGTTCCAAAGATACCCCGGCCGATTTGGCAAGTCGTGGATCTCTCACTCGTGACATAATTTATTCGTTATGTTGGCATGGTCCTAAGTGCCTAACAATGTCAAAGGATAGATGGCCGGCGAAATCAATTAATATTTATTCTCATTTAGAATGTAGAGAGGTACATAAACAGACAGTGGAACCCGATGTCATCCTTAAGCGTTTTTCGGATCTTCCCCGAGCAATGAGAGTTATTGCGTTTTGGTTCCGTTTTCTTAATTTTATGAGGAAAAACAGTACACGAAACTCTAGATATTTCTCATTCTGAAACTAAATTTGTTAGAGATTGCCTCGAGCTCATATGTCAGAAAACATACTTTTCGGAATATTCGTATTTGTCGAAAAAACTACCCATACCCTCGAAGAATAGACTTTTAGCCTCAGTTCCTTTTATTGACTCAAACGGATTGATGAGAATGAATGGTCGATTTGTTCATTCCCCAGAATTGACATACGATGAAAGGTATCCGAAAATATTAACGTATGAGGGTATTTTCACGAAATTATTCGTAAAGCATGTTCATAAATGTACAGTGCATGGCCGAAAATATTAACGTATGAGGGTATTTTCACGAAATTATTCGTAAAGCATGTTCATAAATGTACAGTGCATGGCGGACAGTCTTTAATGTTACGCGTTATCAGAATGGAGTTCTGGGTTCCAAATCTAAAGAACATTATTCGAGGGACCATTCGTAGTGCACAGTATGTGTGCTACATCAGAAAAAGACTGGTCAGCAAAACATGGCTGCTTTACCCCCGAAAGAACATCTCTGTCTAGACCTCTTCGATATAAAATCGTATATAGGCAGAGGATGTAGAATAACGAATATTTGTCGGTGTTTCGAATTTACTCGATACGGATAGAAAGCATTTTCTATCCAATTTAAAGCAAAAAACTCTTTCCCAGAACAGCGCTCAAATTGTGCAGTGGCACTTCATACCCCCAGGCGCTCCCCACATGGGCGGTCTTTGGGAGGCAGGTGTTAAAAGTTTTAAGATGCATTTAAAAATATTTCTAATGCGCACAAATTTTCGTACGAAGAGTTTTCCACCATGTTTATCCAAATTGAGGCATGTTTGAAGTCTAGACCTTTATCTCCTATGAATGAAAACCCGAATGCGATAGTTTCATTACTTTACAATTGGTGCCCCATTATTAGCTCGTCCTGAACCCAATATGTCTGACTTATCCCTCAGTCATGAAAATGGGTGGCAGAAATTAAAAGTGCTTTACCATCAATTTTCCTTGAGGTGGAGGGAAGAGTACTTCAAGGAACTTTACAGGCACGTAAAGTGGAAGTATCCTATGAGAGGATTTCAGGTAGGAGATATAGTTGTTTTACGGCGAGATAATTTACCTCCAAACGAATGGAGATTAGGGCGCGTAGAGAAAGTATTTCAGGGCCCAGATGGGAGAGTTCGCGTTAGAACGGCGTTTGGCGTTTTTACTCGGCTTATCGTGAAGCTTGTTCTTTTACCCGTATCCGAACAGAATTAACCCGTTTCTTGTTTACATTCTCTCCGCAGTTTTATCATGTCTACCGCAGCACGTCATCTTGAATTCCACCGACCAGTTGAAGCCCTCGAAGTCAAGGCACCCGCAGGGGATCGGCCAAAACCTCAGAATGAGGACCAGCTTGTATACTGTTAAGCAAAGCCATCCAGTACGGAAATGTTTCCGATTCAAGCGAATGTCAGTGGACAACCGCATAAAGGCAGTAAAGCGCTATAAGTACTGCTACAACTGTTTTGCGACAACACATCTGCTAAGAAATTCCGACAGTTGAGAGCGATGTGGAGAGTGAATCATGCGCTTCTTCATCGACCAAGGTAACCGTCGTCACAACCTCAGCACACCTGTGCACCTCATCAACAAGGGGAAAACCGCAGAACAAACCCCAAAAACAGCAACGTCGACATCAGCAACAACATCAGCAACAACAACAGCAACTTCAACCTCGAGGTCGACATCATTTTTGTCAACAACAAAACCCCAATAACTACAGTAGGACCACAATCCAGCCAGCGACGATTGTCATTAATGTCCATTCGGGACAAATTGTTTAAACAAATTCCATCTTTTTTTTGTTTACATAAATTTTTCTTTTTTTATGAAATGAATTGTTATGAATTATATAGTTATTATTATTTTTTATCATAGGTTGAGGAAAATGATAATGATGATTTAAAGAGAAGAGATGCTAGATGTAATAAATATACCAACAACGAAGAGAATTAACTGTAAGGCTGATGTGGGGAGTTGTGCTCAGAGCTAGCGTCATTTAATAAACAAAAGAAAGGGTTTAATGCAATACATAGTTTTAAGTATATTCAGTGCAATATTAGAGGACGAGATGACAACAATGCAGTGTTAGTAGTTTTTATATAAACATTAAATGTAAGTTTGTGTGTGCATATTTATAAATATTATTTAAGATGTTCTGTTTTTTGATGTAGTCTACCTTGTTGTTATTGTATATACTTACTGTGTTTACATTACTATATTTTTAATTACATTTGCTATATTTGATGTGCATTTATAAAAATGTTACGAAAGATATGTTTTGTTAAATTGTTTTTTTAGATATTCCCCGATGATGACATTTGAATAATGTCGAAATATTGGAAGATAAATTTAAATATTTTTATAAATAAAATGGTCCTCGAGGTCGTGAATTTTTATTTATCATAAATACATAAAGTGATTTTTTTACTCTCCCCAAGATAATGTATCAGAGAGAGTAAATCGCTCGGTGCTATAAATAATTAAATCGTATCATGGGGAACAGCAAAAACAGTAGGATGAACATATCTCGGATGGTTCTTTTGCATTGAGGAGTGCCTATCATAGTGCATTTTGGACGGAACGTTATTACGCTTCGTTTGGTAATCATATGCTTCAGCACGCAGATGCGTACAAATTGATGAGAAAAATTGACCAAGTCAAAGACATTGATTTTTATACAGAACATACCTCAAACAAACACCAGCTAATAAAAAATGAAATATTTAAAAATCTTGAAAAAGCACACGAAAGGGGCACAAAGGTCTACAATACTCGATGCAAGGGCGTAAAATTTAGTAAAGCGCAATTAGTTTTCAGAAGAAACTATAAACAAAGTGAAACCGTTGGTAACTCTCTATACGAACTGTTTGGGTTAGATGGCAAAAGCATGGTATATACCATGCGCGAGATATTTTTGCAGTTTAGAAAATTCCTATTTAAGCCCGAATTGTCAGGATAGAGCAGTGGGTCGAAGCCACACGTGATATTTGGACCATTTCATATATTTTTATTTCCTTTTACGCAAACGTTCCAATGCAAGTTCCTGACCCTGATTTATAATAATTTAGTTTATACAGTTAGCTGATGTTATACCAGGTGAAAACCCTCAATTGAGCTGTCAAACTAAGACATGAAGAAACGAAAAAATGAAGAAAGGGAGAAGCAACGTGGCAAAAAAGAAACGTTTGACGATTAAGAAGAAGAAAAAAGGAGATTGCGAACAAGTTATTTATTTAAGAAAAACAATTATTAAATTAATAAAAAAAAAGGAGAATAAAGTGGAAAAGAACTAAGAGATATAGGAGCAGCTTTACAAATAGTTCCTAATAAATAAATAATACAATACTTGTCAATACATACTTGTCAATCAAGACACAATAATTTTACCAACACCTCAGTACGGGCAGAAGTGGTCGGTGATATTCCTGTCCTTAGATGGTTTTTCGATCCTATCGAGACGAATTTTTAATAAATCCACAAAAAAAAATAAGTAACGAAACATCAACCCGAGGAGTTAGTTTTTATTTTACAAGTCATGCTGTATACTTGTTTTCTTCTTCCATACATTGTCTTTGTTACAGCCTAAGTGCAATCTCCGAATTATATATTCAAAATATTCAACGCTAAATTTTTGTATTTTGCAATTTCTGTTATTTCTTTGCCTATATTGTAATGATTATTTTTTATTTGCATTCAATATATACATATATATATCCATATGTATATTTCATATTTATATACATATATTTATATATATAAAAGAAGTGAAATTGATATATACAAAACTTTATATATACTAGCAGATTCCAGCGCTCGAAATTCGAGTGCAATTTCTAGGCAGTTTTATTTTTTAACTTAGCCAATTCAAAAACCAACACTTTTATGGTTTATTATTATTGCGAATTAAACTAACAAACTCATGAACAAACAAATTAACAAATTTAATAAGACACACATAGCATATGTATAATTTTATGTATGTGTTAGTAGCAATTTTAAATGCAATTTACTCAAAATTAAGGAAAAAATTTAAAAATATGTAAATCTACAAAACGGCTAAAAAGAAATACCTTTCAAATAATATATGTTTAGTCAAAATCGGGTTAAAACGGTAGAACAAAACATCGGTCACAAGAAATCGCCTAGCCTATTAATATTACAGATTCAATTATAAGTCAATTTTATTAAAACAAAAACAAATAAATAAAAAAGAAGGAATTTTAACAAAAGAGAATTTATTTTCTATTATTTCTCCACTTCGGTAATGAAAAGTGTTATACTCACTGTATTTAGATAATATCTACTTAATCGACGTTTGATGCTGGCGCCAACATTAATCTCAATAAATATTTATAAAGAGTGGTTAGTTTAAGTTAACTTAAGCTTTCAGTAATTCTTGTTTAATATTTTTTTTTTTTTTTGCTATTATATCATTTCTGTTATAATGATTGAATTATACAAGTTATTAAAATACTAGTAAAGATTGTTTGTTTATATATTATGCGGTTATATTAAACCCACTTTTTTGCAAAAATCATTTGATACTCTTATTTTAAATTTATAATTTTATACAACTGAACTAATCTCCTTTGAGTATTTTTTATACATATAAAATTCAATTTATTAATTTTGATTAATTATATTTTATTAGTAGCCTTACTTTTGCTTTATATAAAATATATAAATACATACAATATACGAAATTAACAGTATAAAAAGTAATTAAATGAATGAAGTTTATATAATTATATGATTTAACCAAATGGAGATGATAAATAAAACTAATATTAATATGTATAAGATACCCAATATCTTCTCCTTTTGTTTCTTATGGGACCATGAAGGTTTAAGATCAAAGCTTAGGTGATGTTGAATGGTGTGTGCGGGGAGGTGCGTGATTAGAAATGTTGGAATATGTAGTAGGATCGTGGACTAAGGACTCGAGAAATGTCTATGGATATAGGGAACTAGTATCGGTATCAATGGACTTTCGACTAGTTCATGGTAGTATTGATTATTTACAGACGGGGAGGGAAAATATGAACAGGCTTACAAAACTACCTTGATAAGACATTTTTTGTAGTAGTTGTGAATGAGCTAAAAACAAAGGGGGGAGATATAAAAGTTCTGTTATATTTATACTTTCATGGAATCCTGGAATAATGTTGTGGTATTTGGAAATTGGTTTTGGCTAACCCAGTCCATAAACTGACGAGCAGCACCGGGATAATGCCACCGTGCTGCCAAATAAGACCAATTCTGTTACTTTTAGACTACAACACTACTTTGGAGCTACTGGACCGTGTGCAAAGGAGGGCATTGATGCTCATCAATGACAGTAGGGTATCCAACTCTATTGACTCATTGGAACATCGTCGGAATGTGGGTTGTGTAGCACTGTTCTATAGATACTACCATGGGAAATGTTCTTCTGAGATTAGCGAAGGTATTTCCCCGCAAAGGTATTTCCTGACAGTTATAATCTAATAAAATTTAAGTCAAATATTGTGAGATCAACAGAATGCACTGCATCTGTATGTGTTGGTTAATAAATAATAAAAAAAAAGTCTATAAGCATTCCTTGTGTACGTGTGTGTGTGTATTTGTTCCTACGGACGTATTGTGTTGGATATGCCTTTTCTTTGGCAAACGAACTGACTTCACCCCAATCGTGATTCGTACAGTGTCATGTACTTTACGTGATGTTGCAATATCGAGCTTAAATGAAAGATATAATAATTCTAATCCATTATGATTTGGCCGGAATTACAGATTATGCAATTCAAATAATATTATGAGCAATTCGTCGGTTAACTTTCAATATTTTCCGCAGTAGTAGATTCACTCGGACTATTTTCCGCTGCAGTACTCGAACTTTGACTATTTTCCGCTGTACCAGTTTAAATCTAAATAAATCGGTCACGGATAGTGCGGCAATGCACAGCGGAAAAAACAAGTTTTCCGATTTTTATACTGAAAACGGCATTTGCGGCAATTTTCACTATGATATTCGTAATTAGGAGGTATGCGCTTTTCGGAAGATTATCCCCAAAAAGAAAAACAATTAACTTTAAATATAATTGGTATTCGGAATTAATGTTTCAGTATTGGCAACAGTTTTAAAGTGGTAGCCGTACCCAACATTGGAAGTAATATTGAGTTTAAGACGCAGGTGGAGGGTATCAAAAAATTCGGCACAGCCGAATGTAACACTCTTACTTGTTTTTATTTAAAACATGTAGCGTATATGTTTGCTTCACGCTTGATGTATTTGATCCTTAAATTGAGACAATCCAAGCACTTCTAACAATACAATTAGATAATTGAATTTACAAATTTATTTTAATGGAATATTATATTACTTTTTCGTTGTTGTCATCCGTATTTAATGTTGATTTTATAACGTCAATTTTATCCAATTTTCGCTGAGACTATCACCACTGCTTACCAATCAAAATTTTCATTAATTTCTTTAAACGACCGACTATTTTCGGAGTAAAATTGTAAATACCAACTGCGAAACAGTTTTATCGCGGAGTCTTCTTTCACTAATTGTGGCTGTTTACGAAATATCTTGTGATTCCACAAACTCATGTCCCGTTCAAACTGAAATTAAAATTAACATTTACACAATGATTACTACAACAAAGTTCTTCAGACAAAGACTTACAGTACGTTTGTTTTCCCTTAATAAACAAATCAAATGTGAAATACAACAAAGTTCTTCGGACAAAGACTTACAGTACGTTTGTTTTCCCTTAATAAACAAATCAAATGTGAAATAAACCCATAAAAGTTAAAAAAAAATGCTAGGTAAGCGGTGTCAAAACTGATGAAGCCCGATATTGTTTTATATCCATTCATTCTTCTTCTAGTAAAATTTGAAAATATTTAAAGCGAATGAATTAAAAAACAAGTTCAAAAACTTTCAGTACTGGTCTGAATATATAAAATAAAGTAAATAATATTGATTTTTCTTTACTCGTCATTTATATTCTAATCTGTAGATATTATTCATTTCTAGAAAACCTGTTTTCTACTATTTTCTTTTTTAATAATACAGAAAGTATAAAAATTATTAGCTTATCCAAATTTGTCTGACTTCATAGATTTCAAATATCTAATGAATATTAAAAGAACAGATATTAAATGTGGTATATATAGGGCTCGATTTCGTAAGTTTGTCCTATAATTTTTCGATATACTATTAGTACAACAAGACTTTTATCCGAGAATCTTGGAACGCTTTTTAAACTTCAAAATGGGTTTGGGTACTCTAGAAAAGTATTCAAATTACCATAATGCTTTCTCCGAACACTGCAAATTTCATAAAAGGACCCAGAATTCGGCGTGCATAAAAACGATGCACAACTTTTTGTACCAATGGTTCAATGGGTGTCACCGTTTGCAAAACTTCAATGCGACCCATTGTAGGTGACTTCATGTGCAGTTGTACATAGGATGGACCAATCTAAAAACATGAAATAATAATAAAAACATATGTACTTAATCACTTATATTATAAGATATTAATATGCACGTTTATCAGTTCATCAGAATATTCCCGAAAAAATTGTTCATAACCCCATTTTCGTCACGGGGATTATGTCTGAAACGTTTTCGGACTTAAGTTCCAGAAAACGTTGTAGTTAGCACCAGTAAAGATGGGGACTTTGACCATCTAGTAAGTGGATATAGTCCATAAGATGAGGATTATGTCCGAGTTTATTTCGTTCATAACCCCAAAAATTAAATTTTAGTGTTTTTAAAAATTTTATGGCTTAAATTGATTGCTTTAAAATTTTTGGATTGAAAACAGATACGTGGACTGTTCATAATTAAATTTATGTAAAATACTTTGTTTCAACACTTGTCAGTTAAAGTGATCAAATTAAAGTTCTAATAATATACTTGAAGCATGAAAATCACTTCATATAATACTTCTGTAATAAAAGTTGTATTTTTCAAATTTTTAATTTATTATTATAAGATGATTTAAAAATGACGGCTTTTACAGAATTTTTATTTTTTTAACTTAGTGGAGCTAGCAAGATAGTATTTCATCCTTCACATACAAACTATGAGGTGTTCAATATGAAGATTTACTTAATACAAGAGTTCTTATGTTTCTGCACAAAGTAAAATATAGGCAACATCTGGAACACCTTTACAAACCTCTAACCTTTTCCAGATCAAAAAGAGTTAAAAGTATTTTCTCGTTTAGGCACCGTAATTTAACGTCGTATTACAGATCACATTGATGAACGATGCTTTTTTGGTGGCTTAAAACCAAATCGTATATTTAAAACTTTAAATCGTTACGTATACGGTATAAAAAAAAAATATAATAATATATCACCCTTCACATACAAATTATGATGTGTTCAAATAAACTTAAAAGTATGCAATTTGTCTCTGTAGATTAATCCATCACAATATACAATTATAATATGAAAAATATATTTAATCCTTAACGTTCTTTTTCTATGAGAAAGGAATAATGAAAACATTTTGGCGAATATTCGTTTTATTTATTTATTAATTTTTATTTTAATATCATATTGACTGTCCAAAGCACTTTACCATGAAGATATGTGCAGTCAAGATATTTTTATACAATTTTAATTATTTATTTATAATAGGTTAATACATCTATTATAGTTTTATGACGCATAATTAACTTAAGATTTACGATTAGAGATTCATGAACAATTATCAATGAATGTTTTTGTTTGAGTTCTTTATTTATGAATAAGCTCTTACTAAAAATTACAAAGTTTATAAGTTATTGAAACCATAGCTTTCGCTTTATCCACAGAAATATTCTTGAAAAATGTCTGAAATATGACACCTATTTAATTTTTTGTTCTATATTTATGGTTTGGGTGTTTCCATTGTGTCAAGAAATGTGTTGTTCTTTATAATCTAAAGAAATTTATATATATATAATATATGTAATATACATGTGAATCTCTTTAGATTGTTGATTTTCCATTCTCATAAGTTGTAGTTTTGATGGCAGATTTTTATAAGTGTAATGGTACGGTGGTGGTTGGAAGATCCGCTTCCGTTTCCCTGAGCCTTTGCTGGTCGCACGTGCTGGCGTAGGGGCCTAGCTCGCCGGATGGGTGGGGTCTTGCTCAGGCCCAGGGAAACCGCACTACAGTATTTCACGTGCGATTTAAAAAAAAACTGTCAATTTAAACTGATGCTAAATGGATGGATGGCCATACTTACCTTGGGATTGGGGACTAGGTGTTCTGCCCCTTTTGCCCTCCCAACCATGTTACCTCGACTCCATCTTACTTGGAGGTAACCCACTTAAATGAAAAGAGTTTGGTTTGGTTTGGTTTTCTACCTTGGGTTTAACAAAATTTTATTGGACCTTCATTTTAAGGTCATAATGTTAAATTATTTTAGCAAAAATTTTAATTTTAGAAACCTTTTAATTTTAAATTTATATTTAGAAAAAAATTTTTATATATAGAAAATTTTTATATTTCGAATATTTTATCTTTTGCGAATTTTGACATTTCGAAAATTATATATTTATTTAAATTTTATAATTAGAAAACTTTTTAGGTAATTTTAGAAAAATTTTAATGTTAGAAAATTTTGTTTAATAAAATTTTATAAAAAATTTAAGTTCGAATGCGATTTTCCATTCAATGTATTTTTTTTTTTTTTGTTTTAATTAAATTTAGTTTTAATTTTAGCTTTAACAAAAAAAATTTTTTTTTTAAATATGGTACCATTTTGTAAATTCTCTTAACTTTCTATAATTTTAAATTTAGGTTAAATTTTAAATTTTTTTATTTCTAGAAAAATTTAATTTTAGGGACATTTTAATTTTAGGAAAATGTTAAATTTAGAAAAATTTTAAAGAATAGCATAATTTTAATTTTAGGAGAAATTTTAAATTTAGCTTAATTTTTTCCATATTTAGGAAAATTATTTTAATTTAGGAAATTTTTAGCTTAAACAAAAGTTGACTTTTAGCACTATTTCATTCTAGGACAATTTTTAATTTTTTTTTAGGAAAAATTTTTAATTTTTAGGAAAATTTTTAAATTTTAATAAAAATTGTTAATAGTAGAAAAAAAATGTTTAATAGTAGAACAATATTAATATTAGCTAACCTCATATCGCCATATGGTTGTAGTTGTTGAGGATGAAGCTCAATATAAACAGGATTAGAAAGATCACAACTGGTTCTCATGATGGTAAATGCACTTTCGAAATACGACATAAAATGTTTTTCGGCAAATCGTTTTCTGTTAAAACGAGATCATTGTTTTCACCGCGTCCCGCAGTAAAGGTTTCAACATTTAAATCCAATGATTTAACTTTAATATGTTTGCCATACAATCTGCCCCACACAATTTTGTCCATAGGCTGACTCTCCAATTGGCTCCACAGATTAGAATTTTGGCTTTCTGTAGCACATTGTATTGGTGGTTCTTTCGAGGGTTCACGATCACGTGCCATTGTTGTTATTTATATCCTACTGATCTTTTCACATTAATTGTCCAAGCAATATTTAAATTGTCTTTAGCTATCGTTTCAAATTTAATATGTCCAAAAAATGTCCAACACTAACAATAAACAGTTATGTTTACTGCAATTCGCAGTTATATAGTTCTTTTTTTCTTAGTTTAGTTAATTTTTATTTGTTTTTATTTCTAAACTTTTACACTTTCTTTCTTAAATATTTAATTTTCTTAATTTTTACTAAACTTTAAACTTTAATTTTTTTTTTTAACTTCACTTTTAATTTTTACTAATTTTCTTAACTTTCATTTTTTTTTTTATCAAACTTAAATTTTTTCTTAAACTTAATTTTTATTTTTTTTTTTTAAACTTAATTTAAAACTTAAATTTTTTTTTAGAGGCTTTTCCTCAACCTTTATATTTGCCGACTACATTTCAACTCAAAATTCAAATTCCAACTCCCTGATTTAATTTTGAATGACTTGTTAATCAAGCTAAACTTCTTTCCTTCATTCATTATCTCTAGATAAAAAACCTGTTTATTAATAAAAACAAAGTCACCACCAATTCAATGAGAACATTCATATGCATTCATAATAGTCTCTAGTATTTATAACACTCACACTCATATATGACTATGAGAGCAAGTGAGATCAATACAAGAAAATACTTGGTTTGACCAGCATGATTGCATATGAATGTGTTCATGATTTCATACAACCAATGAAGAGAAAAAAACACATAAATCAGTTTGCCAAAAAAATACCATATAAGGTGTTGTTTATAGGTACATACTTGAACTTGAAAATAATTCCAAGATCAAGGTTATTATTTTTTTTCTTTCTTATTCTGCTTGTAACAGAAATTCTTTTGTTACAGTGCAGAGCAAAAAAAGATCACCGTCACAAAACAGATGGTTTTGATTTCCATGAAAGGAAAAATCAACTGAAAACGGTTCGATGGGTTTTTAAGGTTTGCCATTTTTAAAACTTTGCCTTGAGTACTATAAAATAGGTCTTCTGCATAAAAAAAAAAAAAAAGAAATCAAAACAGCAGTTTACGCTGTTGGGGTTTTTCAAAACATGGTTCGATATCCATCGCTTAACGGAAAAGATTCCAACACAGAGATTTTTGGTTATTTTTTAAAAATTCAGTGTATTGGATTCTTATATCTGACAGAGACCTTAAACCAGCGATTTTTGTTCTTTTCAAAACTCGGTGATTTAAGTTCTCTCATTAAACAATGGACATGGACGCAGAGGTTTTGGGGGACCTTACTAAATTAAAACCGGTGTCTTGACCTCTCCCATCATAAACAAAAGGCCTTAAACAGAGGTGTTGTTGGCAAAGGGCGTCATACATGGCTATCTCTAAAATGTTGTTAGGCTATGTTATGAGATAATGAATGCATGAAGACTAGCTTAATGTCAACAATTTCATAATGAATTAAATTTAAATCAATATCAAAAAAAAGATTTTGGAAAATTAAATCAGATCTTAAATTTAAATTAGATTCAAATCGAACCCACGAAAAAAATATTTTTTTAAATATTTTACATTTTTTTCCAATAAATGTATCCCCAATGTAGTAATCGAATCCAAACCAATTACTTAAAAAAATCCGTAAGTAAGTATGTCCATCCATCAAAAAATAAAAATTTTTTAAACTTGTGATTTTAAGTTTCCCGATTATTTGCTGCTATTTCGGTACTATAAAAATTGTTTCGGACAAGTAACCGGTTCATGTAGAACGAAGTTCTTGTATTCCGGGAACAATCCTTAATGACTAATGCAAATTAAAAATCACCAAAAATAAATTAGATGTTTGTAGGGTGAACTAAATTGTCAAAGCCAGTTTCAATTTCGGTCAATATAAATAGCGATTTACCCATATTTAATTGAAATTCCAGAAATTGAAACGAGGCATGAACCTTTGGACACTTAAGAAAAAAATGTGTTGAGGAACAATAAGTGCTTACCCGGTGCACTGATGTTAAAATTTAATATAAATTATTAAGTTCCCCTTTAGGAAAAATTCAAATAAAAATTAGAAAAATGGACTATTGTTGTTCAGGCCCCACGTTGGGCGCCATTTCTATAATGGTACGGTGGTGGTTGGAAGATCCGCTTCCGTTTCCCTGAGCCTTTGCTGGTCGCACGTGCTGGCGTAGGGGCCTAGCTCGCCGGATGGGTGGGGTCTTGCTCAGGCCCAGGGAAACCGCACTACAGTATTTCACGTGCGATTTAAAAAAAAACTGTCAATTTAAACTGATGCTAAATGGATGGATGGCCATACTTACCTTGGGATTGGGGACTAGGTGTTCTGCCCCTTTTGCCCTCCCAACCATGTTACCTCGACTCCATCTTACTTGGAGGTAACCCACTTAAATGAAAAGAGTTTGGTTTGGTTTGGTTTTCTACCTTGGGTTTAACAAAATTTTATTGGACCTTCATTTTAAGGTCATAATGTTAAATTATTTTAGCAAAAATTTTAATTTTAGAAACCTTTTAATTTTAAATTTATATTTAGAAAAAAATTTTTATATATAGAAAATTTTTATATTTCGAATATTTTATCTTTTGCGAATTTTGACATTTCGAAAATTATATATTTATTTAAATTTTATAATTAGAAAGCTTTTTAGGTAATTTTAGAAAAATTTTAATGTTAGAAAATTTTGTTTAATAAAATTTTATAAAAAATTTAAGTTCGAATGCGATTTTCCATTCAATGTATTTTTTTTTTTTTTTGTTTTAATTAAATTTAGTTTTAATTTTAGCTTTAACAAAAAAAATTTTTTTTTTAAATATGGTACCATTTTGTAAATTCTCTTAACTTTCTATAATTTTAAATTTAGGTTAAATTTTAAATTTTTTTATTTCTAGAAAAATTTAATTTTAGGGACATTTTAATTTTAGGAAAATGTTAAATTTAGAAAAATTTTAAAGAATAGCATAATTTTAATTTTAGGAGAAATTTTAAATTTAGCTTAATTTTTTCCATATTTAGGAAAATTATTTTAATTTAGGAAATTTTTAGCTTAAACAAAAGTTGACTTTTAGCACTATTTCATTCTAGGACAATTTTTAATTTTTTTTTAGGAAAAATTTTTAATTTTTAGGAAAATTTTTAAATTTTAATAAAAATTGTTAATAGTAGAAAAAAAATGTTTAATAGTAGAACAATATTAATATTAGCTAACCTCATATCGCCATATGGTTGTAGTTGTTGAGGATGAAGCTCAATATAAACAGGATTAGAAAGATCACAACTGGTTCTCATGATGGTAAATGCACTTTCGAAATACGACATAAAATGTTTTTCGGCAAATCGTTTTCTGTTAAAACGAGATCATTGTTTTCACCGCGTCCCGCAGTAAAGGTTTCAACATTTAAATCCAATGATTTAACTTTAATATGTTTGCCATACAATCTGCCCCACACAATTTTGTCCATAGGCTGACTCTCCAATTGGCTCCACAGATTAGAATTTTGGCTTTCTGTAGCACATTGTATTGGTGGCTCTTTCGAGGGTTCACGATCACGTGCCATTGTTGTTATTTATATCCTACTGATCTTTTCACATTAATTGTCCAAGCAATATTTAAATTGTCTTTAGCTATCGTTTCAAATTTAATATGTCCAAAAAATGTCCAACACTAACAATAAACAGTTATGTTTACTGCAATTCGCAGTTATATAGTTCTTTTTTTCTTAGTTTAGTTAATTTTTATTTGTTTTTATTTCTAAACTTTTACACTTTCTTTCTTAAATATTTAATTTTCTTAATTTTTACTAAACTTTAAACTTTAATTTTTTTTTTTAACTTCACTTTTAATTTTTACTAATTTTCTTAACTTTCATTTTTTTTTTTATCAAACTTAAATTTTTTCTTAAACTTAATTTTTATTTTTTTTTTTTAAACTTAATTTGAAACTTAAATTTTTTTTTAGAGGCTTTTCCTCAACCTTTATATTTGCCGACTACATTTCAACTCAAAATTCAAATTCCAACTCCCTGATTTAATTTTGAATGACTTGTTAATCAAGCTAAACTTCTTTCCTTCATTCATTATCTCTAGATAAAAAACCTGTTTATTAATAAAAACAAAGTCACCACCAATTCAATGAGAACATTCATATGCATTCATAATAGTCTCTAGTATTTATAACACTCACACTCATATATGACTATGAGAGCAAGTGAGATCAATACAAGAAAATACTTGGTTTGACCAGCATGATTGCATATGAATGTGTTCATGATTTCATACAACCAATGAAGAGAAAAAAACACATAAATCAGTTTGCCAAAAAAATACCATATAAGGTGTTGTTTATAGGTACATACTTGAACTTGAAAATAATTCCAAGATCAAGGTTATTATTTTTTTTCTTTCTTATTCTGCTTGTAACAGAAATTCTTTTGTTACAGTGCAGAGCAAAAAAAGATCACCGTCACATAAGGTTGCAGATTGTTATCAGTAGCGATTGTTGCATCAGATTATATCTTTAGCAGGAATGATTGCATTAATGGTTGTAGTGTTATTACCTGAATTTCTGGCATGTTTTCATCAATTTCAACTTAGGTAGGTTTTCATCAATTTGAATTGTATGTAGGCTTTCATCATTTTATTGTACGATTATTATTTTGACTGTTTTATGGTTGCAAGATCGTTCACAGGATCGATTGTTCGCAGGAGCGGGTGGATCGGTTGCCGGATCATTATATTGTTGCTGGATCAATTTTTGGGTGTATCACAGGATCGTTTACATGATAATTGCAGTATCGTCTTATGATAGTTTATATTGCAGGATTGTTTTATGGTTGGATCGTTAGCTTGACCGCAGGATCTGTTGGAATGCAGGATCGTTTACATCCCAGGATGGGTTGCAGGATCGCTATGTAATACCAATTTTTTAAGACTGAAGAACTACCGAAAATGTATGAATCGGTGACAGTTTTTATTTCAAAGGATACTGAATAATTTTTATTTTCCCAAAAAATTATAAAAAAAAATAATTTATCATTAGAAAATACAATTGAAACAATATATTCATAAGAAAATTGAGTTATTAACCGTTTGTCAGCGAACTTTGGCGCAGTTTGATGTTAATATTCTTAATAAATGAATACATAACCACTCAAGGCGATAGAATATATATAATATTTACATACTGCTGATAATTCCCGAAAACTAATTTATAATTGGACCGCGAAATGGAGAATATGACCCAATACGATTATGACCGATTTGAAAATGGGATCATAGTTGAAAATTTAAAGGAAATGAGCCTCGCTTCCGGTATGGGGATTACGGATAATATTAAACGGATCTTCAGGTCTTCCAAGCGCTTTTCGTGTGAGTTTTTAAGGCAAAAAAATGTATATATAAAATTTTTTGGTGCACTAATTTTGGTCCACCAAAGATTATTGAATTTCGTAACCAGTAAAGGATTCAAATTAATTATATTCTCCACACCAGTATGCAATGGCTATGTACAAGTTTGACATTCCGTTTGTAAAAATTAAAAAAACATGGATTCCATAAAATATATATTCGTGATCCCTATAACAAGCGGACTTGATATAGCGATGTTCGTCTGTGGAAATCATGATCGCGCAGTCAGTAGGTCAGCTAGGATGCTCGCTTGTATTAAAAATGATTCACTGACTTTCTGTGAAGTTTGTTACTAAAAATCATCAAAATTGGTTAAATAGATCCCCCCAGATATTAATGAAAAATTAAAAAAAGTCTTGACGCCCTCAATAGGTCAGCTAGAGCAGTGATTTTTAGTGAAAATGATTCACTAGCATCCTGAGAAGTTTTCTGTTTAAAATCATCAAAATCGGTCCGATAAGTCCCGATATTTCATAGAAAGAGTAAAAGAGTCTTGAAAAATATGTTGGGTCTATCTTGTTCTTGTTATCGTTCCTATTGTTGTTAATCTAAATTTGGTATTTTTGTCATAACAGTACTTGGTCATTGTCCTTCTTCTTGAGTATGTATGTATGGTTATAATACAACAAAATCACCAACATTAAAATAATGATAAAGTACCTAGTTACTAATAAAAAATTAAGAATGTAAATTTACCAAATGTGTAATAGGTGTATATAACTTAAAATTTTTTGTAATTTTCTTATGTATTAACTTATTATTAAAATAAAACAACAATAACTTTTGATGTTGTTTTTTGTGAGTAATACTTACATATATTTAATAAAAAATATATACTAAATCCATATCAATATTTTGCAAAATATGTATGTATGTAAGTTAAATATTAGGTTTTTTAAGTTTCTTTTTATTTTATTTTTATATAATTTTTTTACATTATTTTTTCACATTAGTTTAATTTTATTCTCTTGACCAATTATTTCCCTTTACCATTTCTTATAGACTAACTTATTCTACTTCAAAACACCTTTTTGTATACCATACAAATCATTTCGTTTCATCTTGCGAATCAGCAGTTTACGCTGTGCGTGTTGAATAATATGATATTCCCTTATTTATGGGAATTAAACACGTTTTTGTATACATTGCGTCAGCAGAATGTTCGTTGCGCGTGTGAACCAACAAAAAAAAACAAAATTTAAATAACAAGTTAAGCTTATGCAAATCTATCACCCTAACTCCCCCGTCCGAAAGATGAATCGTCGCGATTCTTAGTGAATAGGAAGGTTATTGTGCTGCGAAATTCGAGTTTTGATATAGGTGAAGGGGATTGCTCCTCGAGACCCTTAGTTACCGGCAGATGGCCTTAGTTGATCACATTTGTGTCCGTTAAGGTACTTTTAGTCCTTGGCCAAAGTTTGTGAGCCATTGTCAATATAAAGAATGTCAATAAAGTCATAAGGAGCAAGTTAAGTGAAAACATAGTTCTTTTTAGTTGACATTGATGTCAGTCGTCAATATTATTTGAAGTTTCGATAGTACCTTTAATTTGGTTCAACAAGATGGTTCCCGGATACAATTCCTGTACCGAATTTATATGTTGATTATTTATGATAACGCAATTATGATTTCCGCTGGATAAAAGAGCTGCAATACAATTGGCTTATATCTATTAAATTTTCTTCGTAACAAATACATAACCCATTATTCTTTACAATTTTTGTTTACTTCGTAAATCTCTTTGTTACATTTTATTATACTTTCAGTACTGATCTTCACAATTTTTTCTTCTCTTTTTACTGGTTTAATTAGCTATTTTTTACAATTCTTATTATCTATCGCTGGAAGATTTATTATATAGATTAAGCGAGATTATTCACTGTTGCAAATTTTAGGGCTTGTTCAAGATCTGTATAAGGAAACATTCCTTTATCTAAAAACAATCTAACTTCATTAATTTCCCTTGCGGACAGGATAAAAGAATTTATAACTCCCATCTATTACCATTGAAGGGCATATTCTACATTGATGATTTTCTCCTTTAAAATTCTCAATTTGTTAGTTATTGTCTCCTCATGTATTTTCCTAACCTCTTCTAAAGATTAATGATTTGATATTTTCCTTAGGTTAGGTTAGGTTGAAAAAGAGGAGCCATGTATACATATAGCTCATATCCGTTTTACCCGGATATACACCTAAGCCAGAAAGTTGGCTTGTTGTGCGCTCTACATCCTCGTGCTCATCCGGTATTCTACTCCTTATTTAATTTAGGAATTCGGTCTCGACAGCAAATCTCCTGAATGTTTTCCAGCTTATCCCCCTAAGAGCCGCTATGCCGGGCATAATGCCGTTGGATAAATATCTGACCCTTGTTCCCGCAAATGCAGGAAAGTAACAAAGGAAGTGTTCTAGGGTCTCGTCATCCTCCCCACAAGCTCGTCATCCTCTCCACAAGCATGTGGCCGATTCTGCCCGTCCTTTACGGTATAGATGAGCCCTCAGTTCAGAGTATCCAGTGAGGATGCCAATAATCCTACTCAGTTCCCTTCTTTTTAGACTAAGGATTTCCTTAGTCTTCGAAGTGTTTGGAGAGCCCCATAGTATCTTCGCAGCCTTACCCACGTCAGTTTCCTCCCAAATTGAAGTATGTGAACTGGTTGCCCACTCCAAAAGTTTCAATTTGAGAGCTTGCAAAGGTATTAGGTTTTCCAAAATGACTCCCTCCAGGAAAGAACCCTTCCTGGCCAGTTCGTCTGAAATCTCGTTTCCCATTATACCACTGTGTCCTGGGATCCAAATGGTTTCAAGTCTACCTCTTGTAGTGAAATTTGCAATTTCCTTCCTACATCTGAGGACAGTCGATCGAGTGTTGTCCGAGCATATCGCCCTGATAGCCGCTAAACTGTCCGAAAACATTTTCAGGTCTCCGGGGCTTGGGATTGCCCGTGCGTCAATAGATCTTATGCATTCCGTTATCGCGACGACTTCGGCCTGAAAGACAGAGCTGTGGTCCGGAATGCGCAGGTATATGCCATTGGAACGGTCTTCATCATAGAAACCTATGCCAGTCCTACCACGCAGATTAGATCCGTCTATGAAGTAGTGTGACCCTGGAAGGTTTTGTAGAACATTTCCATTCAACCAGCTTTCCCTGTCAGGTATCCTTATACTGCAGGGTGTGTTTTCGACACTTCGGTGATTTTATCACGGCAAAAATCCACTGTGTTGAATTCCGGTATCTGGCCCAATATTGTTTGGTGTCTGGTCATATGGTCGGTGATGTATTCCCCTGTTACCCTAAGTCATAACATGGCCAGAGCTGCCTCATATTTAATTCTTATCTCGATCGGGTGTATAGATAGAATCTTCTCTAAAGCCCTCGTAGATGTAGTCCGTATTGCACCGCTGATTCCTATGCAGCAGAGGCATTTTATCTTTTGGAATGGTTTAATATAGCATTTCCTGTTCAATGATGTCCTTATGGCTATGTATGCGCAAGTTATAATTGGTCTAACGGTGCTTGTGTATAGCCAATGCATCATCCTCGGGTTTCAACCCCATTTTGAACTTATAGCTCTTCTGCAAATATCCCATATCCGGTGAGCTTTCGCGACTCTGCTCTCAATATGGTCCTTCCAAGTGAGCTTCTTGTCGAGAATCACCCCAAGGTATTTCACCGTTTGTGTGATTCTAATCGTTTTGCCCTCGAAGCGGGGTTCATCGAATTCGACTATTCTCGCCTTCCTAGTAAAGAGGCATATTTCAGTCTTTTCCGAGTTCACATTCAATCCCCTCGGTTATACCCAATCGTATGCTATTTCAAGTGCATCCGATGCCCTCCTACATAAATTTCTAGGATCTTTCCCCTTAACAGTATCGCTACATCGTCTGCATAGCAGACAGTTTGGAAACCCTTATTGGTTAGAATGCATAGAAAACTGTTTGTAGTGCTCACCCAGAGAAGGGGGGTAAAATTCCCCATGAAGTGTCCCACAACAAACCTTGCCTCCTATTTTAATGCCACCAGCCTCGCCACTTATCCATCTATTCCCTAGCATGTGACTGATCCAGGCTTTGATATCCCGGTCGATGTCGAATCGTTCTAGGGATTGGAGTAGCGTATTGGTTGATGCATTGTCAAAAGCTCCTTCTATATCAATGAATATAGCTAGAATATAGCTAGAGTGAAGATTTTTAGATTAAAAGATCTTTCGATTTAGCGAACTCCTTCACGAAGCGCAGTTTCCACTGCGCGTCCCTTTAAATAAGCGTGTTGTTTGAACTTCAACAGCTCATTTGGGATTTGAGATTTAACCATGTTATCGACTATTCACTCCATGGTTTTCAGTATGAAGGATGTAAGACATATCGGTCGATAGGCCTTTGGGTTCGCGTCACTTTCCTTTCCCGGCTTTGTATGATTGTATTGTATTGTATAAAGAGGTGTTCGAAGTACTGCGACCAAAGTGATCTATTGTACTGCCCTCTGCTAATAGGTTGTCCCTATAAACTCTTATCCAACCTTGAAGCCCTCAGGAATCCGAGGATGTTTGTTGGTTCTAGTAATTTTATGTCACTACCTAGTATCTGGAAGGAACCCAGATGCTGTTTCCTTTTGTGCATTAGCGCTCCACAGTTCCCAAGTATGTGCTCTGGTGATTCGGCTTCCTCATCACAGAATCTACACATAGGGTTTGCTATAATTCCCAACCTGCTCATATGTTCCCTGAGCCTGCAGTGACCAGTTAAAATCCCGGTTAGTATTCTCAGACCGTTCTTTGACAATCCAATGCACGACCCAAATCTCTTCTTGTTGTAGCCACCCAACAACATTTTGGATTGCCTTAAGCCCAAGTGGCTCGAAAAAATTCCCTTCTAACACAATTTTCATGTTCCCTGAGTACTCCTTCCCATACTCCTTTTCCTATTCCACAAAATGGTTCCGGCCCTATTAATTTTGTGGAAGCTCCCCTTCTGGCAAGTTCATCAGCTTGCTCATTGCCCTGAATCCCAACGTGTCCCGGGACCCAACAAAGGCTAACCTTGTTGTGTTTACCTAGCTCATTTAGCTTCTGCAGACAGTCCCATACTAGCTTAGAGCTTGTATGAAGACCATTTTGACCTCCTGCCATGCCCTGGGGGTGTACGCAAGTTTTAGGCAAGCAGAGAATATGCCAGCCAGACTACTGCCAATCAAGTCCCCGCTCTTTTGTAATAGAGCAGGAAAGATTTCATCTGGTCCTGCTGCCTTAAAGGGGGCAAAGCTTTTTATTGCCCTAATTACCATATTTTCGGCTGTTCTATCATATCTTTCCTCTCGCTATTGTCCCTCATTAGGTCCTTCATATTGTTCCCCTTCGGGTCCCGTCTGCTGTTCCACGTTGGTTCCAGTTTGTCGGGACACATTGGTACCAATTTCTGGGTTCCTATTCGGCCAATGTTCTTCGGAAAGAAAGTGTGTTTCCATTAAAATTCCTAAGGACTGTTCCATCGATTCCACCCGAATCCCGTCCCTATCGACTAGAGTTTCAGTCTGCGAATAGGTTTTCGATAAGAATTTCTCGATTTTTGAGACGTTATTAACACTACCAACCTGTTCACAGAAGTGTCTCCAGGAGTTGCGTTTGCGTTTTGTTTGTTTATATTTTCCTATTTCTACTAAATATTCTAACTTTATTTCGTAGGTCCTCGCATATTTTCTGCTTCTTATATCTATGGTCTAATTTATTCCTTTTGCCAATAAGTTTCTCATAAATTTCCTGATTTGGCTGATAGTTTCTCACTCATGTAGAGTGATTTCTGCTCAATAATTGTAACTGTGCTTGACGAAGTTTTTCCCATACGTCGTCGTGCTCAACCTTGTTGTGAAATATATCGTGTGGTTTTTTACCCGTGAACGAACGAAAAGTTAAATTATACTGCTGTGCAGCTCTGTAAAATATTTCTCCTGCATCAATAATACGAAATTCCTCTTTTATGCAACGGGCGATCTTAACTAAAGTGGACTGAACTCTTTCTATTTGGCCATTGGTCGATCTATGACGAGGATCGCAATAGTATAGTTGAATTTGTAGTCTTTGCATCATTATCTAAAGTAAGCATTTTCGCATGTGGAAATCTTTGCAAAATTTATTGGATCTTTTCGCCGAGATTTAATTTGTCATCTATTTGTTTTGTAACGAGAAATTTTGAATAAGCATCTACGCAGGTAATAAACTTCTGATTTTGCGCGTAAAAATGTCAATGTGAAGGAACTTCCCCTCACTGTCGCGAATTCGAGCCTCTCCAATTGGAAATTTACTAGGATTCCTATCGTACTTGGCCTTATTGCATATATCGCAATGCCTGATATACTGTTTTATACTACTCAACATTTTGGGCCAGTAGTATTGTCGTAATACTTGTTTATGGTTCTCCTTACAGCTTCTGTGAGCACGAGTATGCGTTTGCTCTATAATGGCCAATTGGTCATCTGGGTTGGTAATGTCGATCGCGAATATTCTAGTATAAACGAACTTGTTACTGAATACATTTTTAACCGTTTCCTTAAAAACATAGAGGTCTTCTGGGGTGCAATGAATTGCTACAACAAGGTTCGGTTTAAGGAATTCCAAGAAAATAGTCTTAAAATTTTTAGTTGAAATTGCGAAAGTGAGAGGTTGGTGATCTGTGTGTATTTCCAGATCAGTCACACCATATAAATAGTTTCGATGGGTTTTCATTGCCCAAACTATGGCATATAATTCCTTTTCGTTTGTAGCGTAATTGCGTTCAATAGAATTGAGAGGATATGAATATAATTGGTTTTTTCTCCTGCGTCAACAAAGCACCGATAGCTGTATTTGATGCATTGGTTGTAAGCAGAAACTTATCTTGATAAACAGGTTGGCTGAGTTCCACTTGACCAGCCAAAAGATTTTTCAATTTAATAAACGAGTTCAATTCTGACTTTTTTGGCAGATTAGTAGGTGTTGTACCGTTCTCGCCTGCAAGAAATCTAGTTAATGGTTTTACCACCTTAGCATAATCCCTAATAAATTTCCAGTAGTAACCCGTTGGTCCCAGAAAACTTCTAAGTTGCCTTAGAGTTTGTGGTTGTGGATAGTTCTTGATTGTCTCTATTTTGTTTGGATCTGTTCTTATTACTCCATTTGCTAGTACATATCGCAGAAATTATACTTCCCTCTCGAAAACTTTTGATTTTTCTACGGACATTTTTATATTTGCCCCCCTTAGTGTGTTTACTATTGTTTCCAAATGTTGTATATGTTCTTTCAATGTTTTAGAGTAAACTATAATGTCGTCTATATAGACATGACAAAATTTTCCAATAAATTTTATCAAAATATCATCCATTGCATTCTGAAAAATGCTTGGCGCGTTCTTCAGGCCGAATGACTTTCGAACAAATTCGTACTTCCAGTTGTTTACGGAAAAAAAAGTTTTTCTTATGTCGTCCACCTTCATAAGGATCTGGTGGAAACCAGATTCGAGCTATATGGTTGAAAAAAGTTTGGCCTTGCCCAAATTGGATAACATTACGTTACAATCTGGTATGAGGTATTTATTGGCTATTGTTTTTTCATTCAATTTCTTGAAATCGATAACCAATCGAAGTTGTGTTCCGTCGTCGTTCATTCCCTATTTGGGGACGACCCATATAGGTGAATTATAAGGACCCCTGCTTTCACGTATAATGCCTGTTTCCAATAATTTTTCTACTTCCCTATTGACGAAAGAGTTTGCAGACAGAGGATATGGGTATTGTTTGCTCCATATCAGATCATTATCTACCGTCTTTATCTCCGCTCTGATATCCGTTCTAAAGGGAAAATCTAAATAGCTATTTCAGTGCAATTCCGACACCCTTTCCTGTATATTCTCGCGTATCTTTTTTAATTGGTCATTTAAGACATTTTCCTCAACATCTTCAAAACATTCCTCATCGATAATCCTATTCAAGACATTCTCTCCGATGCCCTCAGAACTTTCCTCATTTTTATTGAAGACATTCCTTTCAATGCCCTCAAAACTTTCCTTCAAAAAATTTAAAAACTTTTCGCAATAATTACCACAAGTTATCGTGCCCTGTTGGAAGTCCAATATTGCATTTGTCTTCCGCAAAAAATTATACCCTATAAGAACATTTGTTTCTAGGTTTGGGATTTCGTAAAACATTTGGTTTACACCAAATATGCTCGCCTCGTAATAATGCTCAATGACAGCATAACCATTAATAGTTTCTATTCTCTTCTTAATAACTAATACCCTTCTGTTCGCAAGATCTCCAAGTCTGCAGTAGCTGCTAGTCGCGCCACTATCAATCAAAACTGAGGTTATGTATTCTTTGAGCCTTTTTTTGTTTGATAGCTCATTTGGGAATTAATATAGGGACGCTTGGTGCCCTGTTGAAAATCTTTTAAACGGTTTTGTGATTGAAAACGGTTATTAAAATAATTTGGTGTCTGTCCGTTATTGAAATTTTGGGAAGGGCTGATATTAACCGAACTACCCAATTCCAATGGTTCCCACCTAGGTTCCGGTCGAAGTACTTGTCGATAATTATTTTGTGGGTTGTCTGGGTTGCCACGTGGAAAATGTAGTGCATTCGTATGCTTTCCATGGTTATTGTTATGGTATATTGCTCTATTAAATTGGGAAGCGAAACTTCCACGAATATTATTAGATTCGAGCTCCTGGGCCTTTGCCAGTGCATTTGGTAAGTCACTCGGTGACAGTGAGAATAATATATTAGCTAATGGAGCGTTTAGTCCCGTGATAAACACTCTTAGCGCATATTGTCTATTTTTCATGTTCAGCTCTTTCGTTGATGCTGATTCTGAACCCTGAGTCATAATTGTCTTGCGGTGAGTATCCTATTTATATCATTATCAATAATGGACAAGGGACCCTGCCTCATAATGCTCAACTCTTGTTCGATTATATGTAGTGGCCGCTTGTCGTCATATGCAAAATCTAACCTACTAATTATTGGATCAAAGTTTAGGACTGTTCCATGGTTAGTGAGGATATCGTTAGCGTTTTCGATTATATTGTTTCTTTGGATAGCTAATGCAGCAAAATATTTCCTGCTGCCTTTTTTATATAATTTCATGGAGTTACTAGCGGCCCTTCGCCAACTGACGTAGGAATTTTTTCCACCGAAATTGGGTAAAAATTTTTCACATCTAACGCTTAATCGCAAAGTATACTTTCATCAATGGTTTGTGTTCTGTTACTGTATTTACACTAGTTAATTGGGATAATTGTCGAGTTAACTGTTCTATGGAGTCCCACAATGGAGCCGAATCTGGGCAGAAGTAGCCATGGTGGTGTTGGAAGTACTGAGATTTTGAAACAAGCCCGTTAAAATTTCTAATGAACTACACTGATTTTCCTCCCCTGGCAAGAAGCTAATTTCTTCCTCTAATTCCCTGATATTTTCCAGCGTTTAAATTTAAATTGTTAAGATTTATAATTTTTAAGTGATAAAAATTAATCATTTTAATTTATTATTTGGATTGGTAAAAATTTATAATTTTTAAGTGATAAAAATTTATGATTTTAATTGATAATTTAGATTGGTAAAAATTTATAATTTTTAAGTGATAAAAATTAATGATTAGAAATTGATAAAAAATTATAATTTTAATTGCTAAAAATTCACAATTTTTAAGTGATAAAAATTTTTGATTTTAATTGATAATTTGGATTGGTAAAAAAATTTTTAAGTGAAAAAAATAATGAGTTGAAATTGATAAAAATTTATAATTTTAATTGATAAATTTATAAATAATTTTAAGTGATACAATATTAATTTTTTACATAAATTTTGCTTCATTCTTACTTAGTTAATCCTTCTCTTGTATTGTTATTCGGGAGTGGTTCCAAATTTATCTATAGATGTCCTTTTTATACCCTCCACTCCAGTGTGCAGAGGGTATATATAAGTTTGTCATTCCGTTTGTAATAATTAGAAAAAAAAATTTTGGACCCCATAAAATATATGTATGTGTGATCCTTATAACAACCGGAGTTGATATAGCGATGTCCGTCTGTCCGTCTGTCCGTCTGTCCGTCTGTGGAAATCACGATGCCGGCATCAATCGGGCAGCTAGGGTACTCGTTGACATAAAAAATGATTTACTAACATCCTGAGAAATTTGCTATTTAAAATCGTCCAAATCGGTCGATTAGGGCCCGAGATTTGAATGAAGAACTAAAAAAAGTCTTGAAAAAATATAATTTTCTACGTTGTTCTTGTCACGATCACGGCCTCAATAGGATAGCTAGGGTGATCATTTTTAGTGAGAATGATTCACCAAATTCATGGGAAGATTTCTGATTCAAAAATCATTATAATCGGTGGAGCAGGTCCAGGGAAATCTCTGAAAAAGTAAAAAAAATGAAAAACATGATATTTCTATGTTGTTCTTGTTGTTACTCTAAATGTTGCACTGTTGTCATAGCTGGACTTGTTGTTTTTGTGGTCGTTGTGGTAATAATATAATAAAAACAAACCCTTTGTAAATTTTTTTTATCAACTCTGGTACAAAAATTTAAAAGCTTCCATTGTTTTGGCATCACTTGTTAGATCATTTGTGTCATTGCCATGAGCCTGCCTGCAAAATTTCAGATCAATTGGGTCACGGGAAAGTGGTTAAAATCGATCCAAAATTTTTTCGACAAGCAGACACTACGAGTTAATATAAAGGGAGTAAAAATTCACCAACATCTAAAGCAAATAATGCTAAAATACCTAGTTGTTAATAAAAAAAAAACAATTGGGCAATTCACAATAGGTAATGTATCGTTGTATATGTTGTATCGTGTATCACTTTACAATAGTGTAAAATTGTTGTTGGTAATTTTCACTGAAAAATCTGATACACGATCCAACTTCATTTGCTATGTTTAGTAAATGTTGTATATTGTATCATAACATATCAGTTCCAAGTGAATGCCAGTTTTTATGAAAAAGAAAAAACAAATACATAGAATTTTATCAGCATAAATAATAATAAAGTAAAATATGGCAAATAATGCAGATAACGCAAATACACCGATAAGTTTATTTATATAAAAATTAATGTTTATATTTTTAGTATGTATTTTCTCTTTCAGTACCAACCAAAACATTTTAACATTGTTTTTTTTTCATTATAAATAAAAATGCAAGAGGTACGTAACTAAAACTCCAGGGTATATCTCACGACCAAAAAGCAAACACTGACAAGTGTTTTCTCTTATACAAAATAGCAGAAGCGACGAAGCGATCTTTCCTCGTTTGATCGAAAATTACTAAAGAAAGCGTTTTACAATATGAAAATACAACTGAGTGTTCACAACAAATGATTGTATTGTGTATTTGAATACAACATACAATATACAACACCTGTTATGAATTGCCCAAATGTAAATTTAGCAAAAAAAAATTATGTATTAATTTATTTAAAGAGAAAAACACAAAAATAACGTTTGATGTTGTATTTTTTGTGTGTAATATTTACATATACATACATACACATATTAAATAATACAAATAATATACATATATTATATATATGTATGTATATATGTATATTCATAGTAACTGCATGTTAGAAATAAATCGGTATATTATTTTATTTACATAAAATTATGCAATATTTTGTTGTGGGGAAAATACATTTCTTTTGCATTAACAGAATGTCATTTCATTTTGCTCAGCGTGACTATGCCACAGTAGATGGCGCCACAATTTTTGTTCTAATTAGCTTTGCAATAGTTATTTCTATTTTAACATGAATGTCAATATTTTCAACTAGATATCATACAGAACAATGTTAAGAGTATACACGGGCTGGTCTTTTATTTCATACGTTTTTTCATTATTCTTTTACAAATATGAACATAAGTTTGGCATGTTAAGGTTCTATTACACGATGTGTTTTTTACATATGTACTGTCAAATATTCCCACAACAAAAGTTGTACACATCGTGTGATACATATGAAACATTGTTTACGTACAATACATGTGGAAAGTCACATGTAAATTTTTCAATTAGAACAGGTTCTATTTTGGCATGACAAACATATGAAAATACAACACTGCTTTTGGCGAAAGAAAAACAGAATAAATTATAAAAATTAATATTGAAAGAAAAATAAATTGCTTAATATTAATTAACAATTAAAAAATATATAACTTTTTTTAACAATAAATTTTTGTAAATTCACAAATTAAATCTGCTGTTGTTTACATTTAGAGGTTATGTCATACGGAAATACATATGCACGTGTGATAGCAAAAATTATGAATCGTATGTAAAACACAATTTTGACAGACATGCGGAATATCATATGGATAAAAGAAGTGATATTACATATGTAAAAAACACATCGTGTAATAGCACCTTTAACTTTTTGTTGTCTTTACAAAATAGAGTTACGAGTTCACCAATGAGTTTTTGCTTTCAAAACAGTTCTACATAGTTATATAGAACTATTATTCTGCTTTACCTACAAAATATCTGATTGCGATTACATCTAACTTTTAAAAATTGTTTATAAAAAATAAAGCATTATTATTCACATAAATACAAAATTGCACTTTTTAAATTTTCCATTCAAATTTAAGAAAATATCAATTCTAATAAAAACTGAAATTAAAATTTCCAATTATAAATTAGAAAATATTAATTGAATTTCAGAAAATCATATCAAAATGTCGGAAATAATAATTTTAAATTTAGAAGACATCAATTGCATCTTTAATATATAAATTTTATTCGTTAAACACAAATTGAAATTCCAAAAAAAAAAAAAAAACACCAAATATGTTTACATTTAAAAATGTTTACATTAAAAAAAAAATATTGCCATTCAGGAGATATTAATAACTTTTCAGTACCGCGATTCAGTAACTTCTTTTAACGATAGTCGAATCGTAAAAAAAAGAAAATTGCAAAATTATCAGTAAAATTTTTAAACGATATTCGCTATTGTTAAAGTCAGCTGTTGTTGTTATCTAAACGACAACCATTTTTGTGTTATTTATTCAATCGATAAAAACTTAAATTTTTAGGTTGAAATGTCGTCATACATAAATAAAAATCATAAAATAGTGAAAATATTTTGCTTTTATTAAAATTTTTTTATATAAATAAAAAAATTATATAGCATATTCAATTCATTATTTAATTTTCAAATAAATAAACAGAAATATTAGTAAAAAAAATAAAGATATTAAACATAAACATAAAATCATCCTGTCAAATACGAAGTAATTTGTTTTTTTCTATTCTTTGTGTTTTTCGCTTATTTTGACAGAGGTGCCACTAGTTTACAATTTAAATAAATAGAAAAACAGATTTGTCGACTGTCGTTAAGATGTATGTACTTAGTGAATCACTTAATCCTTAGTGCAAACAACAATAGCTGTCGATATATTTTGCGATTGTCAGATCGTTGAATTTGAAATTTACAGAATCGCACTGCAGAAAATATTAATTTAAATGCAATGCATTTAAGAAAACCTCAAATGATATTTAAGAATTGTTAACATAAAAATTGTTACATAAGTAAACGTAATTTGATGAGAATGTTATTTTTTATATATAAATTTTCACAATTTTTTTTTGGATGAAAATTATTTTATTTAAAATGTTTGGGACTTTTGGTTTTTTGCGTTTGGCATCCCTAATTTGATTATTTATTATTATAAATTTATTCTCTATGTTTTCAAAATATGGCAATATTTTAAAAAAAGTTGAGAGAGCTTTTTTTTTTTGGTTACAATGAAGAAATATTTGGCCAGTTAAAAGAAACTATACAGCCATCTCCAATTAGCACGATTTAATGCATATAGCCACTCTACACAACCATTACCTTTGCATTGGAGGTTAGAGCGAGCTATTTAATTAGCAAAAACTAAATTAAACGAGAAGTTATGTCATATTCCCGGAAACGCATGCATAACCTAAATGCATGGCGATCAGCAACCACTATGACCAAAAAGCAAACACCGAAATAAATCCGAAATAATAGAAAAGACGAAAACCAACACAAAGAATTTTCTGAAATAATTTGGTATTAAGTTTAACAAATTGTTTACTTTTTCCAATATTTTGTTTACATTTATTATCAATACTCAAACCGAGGTGGAGGGTATCAAAGATTCGGCACAGCCGAATTTAACACTCTTACTTGTTAATTATGGTTCTTAAAGCTGTCCCGGCACCACTTGGTACCGGGGTGTTGCTGCCAAGCGTGGGCAGGGTTCTCTTCCTGCAGTATAATTTCAATTGTAATTCACTTTCAAATTGTTTTAATTTTCAATTAGTTGCTTGAGTTAAAAATTTCAAAAACCTTCGTGCTTCAGTTATTTATTAAAAGGTTTATAGTGAATTTATTCAAACGTTTTTTTATTTGTCTTCAGCGTTTATTTTAAAAGTTTTCACAACCAAACAATTATTTCCACTTAAAATTTTTCACAAATGTTTTTTGATTTAATTTTTCTTTAATAGGATACTATAAAAATTTTGTTCACAATTATTTTTTTGTTTAGTTCTTTTCTCCTTTTTTAATAGGGTACTTGTTTTGTTAATTTTGTCACAATTCAGTTTAGTTTAGTTTTATTAATTTTATCAAAATTAGTTTTTAGTTTAGTTCTTTTCTCATTTTTTAATAGGGTACTATTTTATAGTTGGCGAATACGCTACCGAGTTCTTATTTTGTTTTTTTCAGAACACACTTTCGATCACGTATTCCGGTTGAGCCCCCAGTTAAATATTAAGTTTTTTAAGTTTCTTTTTATTTTATTTTTATATAATTTTTTTTTGCATTATTTTTTTACATTATTTTAATTTATTCTCTTGACTAATTATCTCCCTTTACCATTTCTTATAGACTAACTTATTCTACTACAAAACACCTTTTTGTATACTAGAAAAAATCACGATTTTTTTCGTTTCATCTTGCGAATAACCAGCTTACGCTGCGCTTGTTGAATAATATGATATTCCCTTTTTTATGGGAATTAAAAACGTTTTTGTAGACATTGCGTCAGCAGAATGTTCGTTGCGCGTGTGAACCAAAAAAAAATACCAAAATTTAAATATCAAGTTAAGCTTATGCAAAGCTGTCACCTTAAGTTGTATATAAGGTTATAATTCAAAAAATAACCAACATCAAAATCAATTAATGATAACGTACCTAGTTATTAATAAACAAGTTAGAAAATTATAGTCGGTCTAGACCGACTATACGATACCCTATACCATGCGTTTAGAGACCCTATCTCTTAGGCCCAACTAACTGGACATAGAAAATAAGCAAAAACCAAATTTGAGTGGGATTTTTATTAATTTTTTTGGCTGCAGATATGAAAAAGTTCATATCGGATGCTTTATCTATATAAGGACTTGGTCCAAAAATGGACCGATCCTGATCATGTTTGGTAAAGTCTCTTGTATTTTGCAAAAATATATACAAACAAAATTTGAGAAGAATCAATGCAATATTTTTGTTTTTTAATAGATTTAAGTGAAGATCGGGAAGCAGCTCTATATGGGGTCAAAGGCATCATTTTTGGACTACTCATTAATGGATGTAATGAACGCATACAAACCCAATTTGAGTAAGATTTATATGACAATTTGGATCTTATGGCAATTTATGTCGATTTCATATGTGTAATTTGTATGGGGCCTAGGTCTGAACATGGACCGATTCTCACCAATTTCAATAGCGTTCATCCCATGGCCGATAAAAGTTTATATACCAAATTTCATCAAAATATATTCATATTTGCGACCTGCAGTTTGATTACAAGGTTTACATGGACACACAGACGGACGGACGGACGGACATTGTTAAATCAACTCAGAAAGTGATTCTGATTCGATCGGTATAATTAAAGATGGGTCTAGGTCAAATATTTTTGGTTGTTACAAACAGCAGCACAAAGTCATTATACCCAAACCACATAGTGGTATAGGGTATAAAAATTAATAACGAAAATTTATATATAACATGTATACACTTACAAATTTTTATATTTTTTCGTATGTATCAACTTATTATTTAAACCAGTAAGAGTGTTAAATTTGGCTGTGCCGAATCTTTGATACCCTTCACTTGCGTCTTAAACTCAATATAACAACAAATGTTGGCTACGACTACCACTTTCGCCGATACTGAACCTTAAAATTCGAACACTAATTACATTTAGTTTTTTAGTTGTTTTTCTTTTTGGCCTGTTTCTATTATAATATCTTGTAATAAAAACCATGGTTCTTGGCTAAAAATTTCCAGATATTAATATTAGAGAAAAGCAAATTTTTATATATTTTTTTTATTTGAATTAGCTAGTAATATGTTAAATTAAGGATACATCTACGGAATATAAAAAACAATATTAAAAAATTGACTAAGAAAGTGGTTCAGAGTCGATTTATTATAAAGTATTAAATTATTATTAGTTACAAACATCAACACAAATTTATTAAATATTTTTTGTCAAAAATTTTCTTCTTAACACGCTAATATATATTTCAAATTCTTTTTGGGCCCACCTATTTTATAAAAAAAATATATAAAAGTAAAAAGGCTCTAGGTCAGGTTTTATAAAAACCTTTGTTTTTATTTGTTTTCAAATTTTCGAGGGCCTTCGGCCTTCATCATCAGGAAACGACAAAGCTGTAAAAACAAACGTAACACAATTATACGAAAAAAAATTTTTTTTAACAAAGATCTTAACAACGGAAAAACTTACATTTACAAAAAATTACTAAAGACATTAATACAATTTTAATACACAAATCTTTATGTTTAAATACGAAAACACTGGCGTTGTGTACGCTTTGCCTACTTGTTTTTAACTACTTTTTCCTTATCAGACGTCTGTAGGCATTCGCTCGGTTGTCAATGTCTGCTTTATAGTTTATTCTCTTTTCATTGGGTACATTTATTATGTGGAGCATTTATAGCATCAGTCTGCGAGAGTAATGTTGTTCTTGTTGTAAAATTTTAACGTTTTCAAAATCTGCTGTGTGTCCATTCTTTATACAATGTTCTGCTAACGCTGTCTTTTGTTGACATTCGTTGTTACTTTGTTTTTGGTCTGATTTGTGAGGCTAAACCCCTGTCTTCAGTTTTGATTTGGTTGTACCAACATATGACATGTTGCATACATTGGAACCGTCGCCTTTACATTTTATTTCGTAAACTAAATCTGATTTCTCGTCGTCTTTGACTTTATTCTTTAATTTACTAAACAGTTGGCCAACATTTTTGCTACTCCTTATAGCAATTCTAATTTTGTTTTTGTCGTATATATTAGTTCTTCTCATTGCTTTGTTTGAACCCGCTGAGTTAGTAAATGTTTTGTATATAAGTTTTGGTCGCTCCATGTTCGTTGTCGTTGCTACAATGTTTTTGTTACCGTGGTATTCGTTGATCAATTTTCTACATTTTTGTGGATAGTCATTGTTTGCTAAAATATTTAGTATCAGTTTTTTGTTTTCTTTGTGGAATATTGTATCGCTGATGTCGAAAACTTTAGAAATAAAATTTTTGATTTTGTTAATTTTCATCTTATATGGGTGGTGAGAGTGAAAGTTGATTATCGCAAGAGATGCCGATGGTTTTTGATACCAATTCAATCTAATTTCGTTGTTATGTCTAATAACTAAAGTGTCCAAAAAAGGTATTTGTTCATTGTTTTCTTCTTCCATTGTGAATTTTATGGATTTGTTGATGTTGTTTAGCTCGTCTAATGTAGATTGTAGTTCGGATTTCTTGACGATTGCGAATAAATCATCTACATATTTTACTAAAAAAGTTGGTTTTATTGTTAGCTTCTCTAGCGCATTTTCCAATACTTGGTCCATATATATATCGGCTATGATCGGTGACGCAGGGGACCCCATGGGCGTGCCTTTTCGTTGACTGTAGATTTTGTCACCGTATTTGAAATACCTGTTTTCCTTTATGCAAAAACGAAGAATGTCCATAAATAGTTTCTTTTCCACACTTGTGTTTTCTTTTAATGTCTGCCATTTTTTATTTACAATTTTTAATGCGCTATCTACAGGAATGCTGGGAAAAAGTGCGACAGCATCAAAAGAGACCATGACTTCGTCATCATGTATGTGTGTTCTATTAA